>WOGO01006518.1:0-11710 GCA_015342085.1 Leptinotarsa defecta
CATCACAACTGGTATACAGAAACTTTCATCGATAGTATTTTTCAAAAATATATGATCAATACATGTTCTGGAGTTTTTAATATTTCTTGTGTATGTATTAATTGTTGACAAATATCCATGTGCCCCCATTACATTTAGGTAATCTTGTACTTGTTCATTGTTGCTCAGAATATTAATATTAGTATCGCCCACTATTATATGAATGTTAGTTTTTGGACAGTGCCGCAGATATTCGTCTAGTTTTTCATTAAAAACATTGATACTTGTTGAAGGTGATCTATAAATTCCTGTAATCAAAATGCTTTTATCAGCAAATTTGGTTTGGATTTCTACAGCCCTGATTTCACCTATATTTATTATGTTATATTGAAATTCTATACCATGTTTGAAGTAGATAACAAGACCATCATTTTGATTTAGCGTAAAGAGTACTTTTCTCTTGTCTCAAAACCAAATATTTGAAGGCTCCTCGTATATTACGTGTGTTGTAATACATTTTGTTGGTGGATGTTCAGTTTTAGGGGATGCACAAACTTTTATCAGGAATAACATTTCGTCGAAAAACCCATATGGTGCCATATGATGCATACTTTGGGGATGACACTGTATAACAATGTTTTCTTTTTGTTTTTTTTCTTTATTTTGTTTTCTTTTCAGGTTTGAGGGAAAAAACATTTTTCGTGATGTATTGCATTAAGGACGATGAAGTCTTCATTTCAATTGCTAGTTTTAATATATGAGTTATGTTGAGTTTTCTTTGTTTATGAAATAATAAAGATGATATTATTATTATATACTTACGAACATAGCCGTAATTATTTTTAATACGTACATCCAGTCAGTTAAAAATTATGTTGAAGATGATAACATGCGTTAAGTTAAAATAATTTGTACTCACATCCCAGAATCTTATTCTAAAGCTCTAGTTAAGTAAAGTCAACGACGTTGTTCTGAATTCGCTATAAAATGATGATAACCAAACAACATAGCCATTGACAGGGTTGAGGTTTGTGAACAAGTGACGTCATGTATTTTTATTGCTGTTTATTGTTACATGACTTGAGAATGATTCAGTGATATTTTTATTCATTAAATAAAACTCAAATTCCTGAAATTAAAAAAAAATATTCGCGTAGAAATTGTATTTTTCTATGAATACAGACAACTTTTCCATACTTCTCACCGTTCCACAGGTCCGTCCAAAATATAGTTTCTCAAAATCACAGTAATAATTTTCCAATACACAATGGTACATACTGCTTTTTAAAATCCAGCTCTTGTCCGGCCACGCTATAAACATTCTCTTCTATTCTAATTGAAAGGTTGGACCCTGAGGATAATGTTTCACCAATCTTATAAAAAAGTTTCGTCTTTGTTTCCAAAAGTTTTATTTTTCTAATAATTCCCTTAAAAGTCTACGAATTATCAGTTAAGTAAGTTAGATAATTTTTCGAGAATGCCAGTTACTAACTCTGGACATCTTGAATAATGTATTGAACTAGGAGGAGGTCATTTTGAAAAATGTATCCGTTAATTTTGTTTCCACTGATTTGTTGTTGACTTCCTCATTAAAATGAACGCCAGCGAATTTTCTGTTTTTTCTTAAATAAAACGTTCAACATCTAATTTCTCAATAACGAATGAACCAATTTTGAAAAAAATTACAGAGGTAATAGAGGGACCAATTACCTATCGAATGATGTACCACTGGGGGGTAGTTGATGACCGCAGGGGGGTGAAGTTTCGGGTATGATTTTCATATCAGAATTAGTCCCCTAGAAATAAAAATTGACATGTCCTTTGAAATTTTCGATTACACGTTCGTTTCTGACTTACAGGGGTATATAACCAGCAGTAGTGGAGGGAACAAAGAAACTAATATTATTACAGAAAAAATAAATATAATAAACTATTTTACGAAAATTTTTTATGAATGGTAACAAATTTGAATGGTAAGCTATTCAGATCTTCCGTGAGGAGGTCGAGTTCATGGTTATGAATGTCAGTTACGATCGCCATATTTTGTTTGGTAGTTACTCTTGCTTTGCACTTAGTCTGGCGGTACCGAGTACACATCCATATGGATTTGTCAGCGAGTTTCTTATCTAAGCCGAAGGATTGTCTATTGAGGATGATGTAAAATGATCCCTTGCGTTTGCCTTCCTTGAAATATATTTTACCTAAAAAAATGTATCATTTGGATTGTTAATGTTGTGATTTTTAATATTCAAGAACAAGCAGACATTTGAATTTTTGAAGATTATATTTCTGGGGGAATTAGTTGTTGAGAAAAAAAGCTTTGTAGCATTCACTTTTTCATGTTTATACTAAAAACTGAGGGAAGTAATTGAGTACGAAATAAACTTTTCATCATGATGTGTAGGTTATACAAATACGTTAATTTTAGATATAAAATTTGATGAATTTTTCCATTATTTTTTGTATAAATATGGAGAAGTGAAGGCCAAAAACTTTTTCCTAAGTAGTATAAATTGAATAATGAGAAATTATTATTATTGATAGTATTTTCTATGGATTAGTGAGGGGTAGGTTATCTATCATCAAAAAAGTGAGAATGAGAACTGTAGATATCCAGAACCAAAGTCACGATTGTTTAAAATAAAGTGAAAAATGGGTAGAATTACTCTTGAGTAACACTGATAACTCAAAACTGATAAACTCGAAATGAAAGCAAATGGTAACGTACTTTTATATTCTTTCACCAAGCAATCTAAGAATCATCACTAAAACTGTTACTTTTAATTGATCGGTGTTGAATTTTCTGCATGTATTTCAGCTAAACTTGTCTATAACTTAATATTCGACGAAGCTCAATAATCCCAGAGTTGGGATTTTTTTTATACTTCAATGACATATTAAGTATTTTCTCGCATACTATTATATATGCGATGCTAGATGCAGTCATTCAATTCGAATATATCGAGAGTTAAATGAAATCCAATTGGTATAATATGACAATTAGTATTTCCAAATCACTTAACAGAATTGCAGAATAAAATTCTTGTTGATACGAGATCTGATGTAAAAGGATAGTTTGGTTCACTATTCTCTTGGCTAATAACACGGATATCGCATTAAATATCCTAACTCACTTGTAAGGTTTTCTCGATCATTATCAGCAGAATAATACAATATAGTATTTCCACGAGTGGGAATCTAGGTTCAACCTAACAGTCCTATACACTGATAATGGGACTGTTTGAGATTTTGTAAAAAAAATTGTCGGTGCCTCAATCGATATTTATAATTTGTTTATGTATATGTTTATGTATGTATAACAAAATGATGTTGCCTGTTCTGACATTTTTTTTTGAAGGAAACGAATGAGGTTATTGCAAAATACCTCCAAAATCCTGTTTCGACCTGTATTTTGAGAAATAAAGGCATCTTATCTTTCGCCATCTATGACCCGGATAGAAGATCAATCCACCAATATCAAAGAGGTAAAGCTGTCCACAGTGGTTCGTTGCAAAGCCAAGCTTCAACATCGACCACCGAACAATGTTCGGCATCTGTCTATCTGCAGTTTCCAATATATGAAACCAGATGAACAAACAAAGGGTTGTTTTGGTAAGTTTCCGATTTTTGCCGTGGTCTTCTTTGGTTACAATCTCCAAAACTGCAACTGCAACTGCGGCAGCCATCTTCAGTGGCAAACCCAAGGCACTGTCTATCTGTCATACATAGAAGGTGTCACCAACCGAATCGGGAAAATTCTAAAGAAGGAGAAAATTAACACCGTCTTCAAACCAACAAAAAAATATCGGAATATCTGAGATCAGCAAAAGACAGCAGAGATCCACTCAAATCAGCGGGAGTTTACAGAATTTTATGTAACTGCGGCAAGGTTTATGTCGGTGAGACGAGCCTAGACGAGCACAAGCGGAGCTGCCGATTGGAACAGACAGTGGCGTATTTACAAGCAGGCTGAGTAGGATTGAGCCTCGGGTGGCGGATTTTAGGGGGCGGCAAATTTGTTCCAATTTTTTTGTCTTAGAAAAATAAAAAATTAATAAATACCTAATTGTTATTAGATTTCACCACTTAACTGAACTTGTTAAAGTGGGGAATTTGACGTTTGTCAATCTGCTAATACTTTTTTTTATACTACGTATTTGTGTAGGTGCGGGAACGAATGACAATCATTCGCTAAGAGTGTCTGGCCGAAATGAAAGGGCGGGGGGAGGTCGGGTCGCCGAAGGAGCCGAACGTCACGTTAGGTGTGGCAGCATTCAGTTCGGGAGCAAGAGAGAAAGATATAGAGCGGCGTCAGCGGCGATACAAACTGGGAAGTCTCGTCCCGTATTTAATTTTTGTCAAAACAAAAGTCACCTCGGATAATTGATCTTGCAAGTTCCAATTAAAAGTGTTTAGTGGGTTGTATGCATAATTTTTATAACATAACAACACCGGACACTGATTAAGTGAAGACAACACAATACTTACTGCAGGTAAGTAATCCTAATGCATAAATCATCCATAACGAATCAGTAATTAATTTAACTTATATTACTGTTCTATGAGGTTTGCAAATTTAGATTTTTTTGTTAAGTATATTATTATTTTGTTGTAGTATATTTCAATAAATGTCTGTTGATTCTATTAGGTACCTAACTATTAAAAGTCTGAATCTGAAATATGAACAAAAGATACTGATAATTACGTACGCGAAATAAGACTTCTAATGTAATTTTTTTTTCAGTTCTTGATTAGGAAATTGTGAGAATGAGTGATGGAAGAAAGCGACTCAGTGCAGCTGTGTATAGAAGAAACGCCAAAATGAAAAAAGAAGAACAAGAACAAGTTATCAGTAAAACGATGAAAATTGACAGTTTTCTTAAAAGTGTAAGGGAAAACAGTATTGTAAGAACAGGAACTTCAACCACATGCAGTGATACACTACAATCTGAAAAAGATGAAAAAAAAAAAAACGGATATGTATGATTCAGACAAAGAGGCGGTAGAGGAATCATCAATATGTATCACAGTTGAAGAATCGCGCGGGAAGTACGCACGATCCCGCCATTACAGAAAGTGCACGAAAAGTGAAGTTGACTGCCGCAGTTGCAGCCGTATCATTTGGAGATTGTAACCAAAGAAGACCACTTATGTGTGATTGATGACTTGTTTATTTTGTGGTAATTCATGATGACTTTAATGAAAGAAATAAAAACACTTTTGTCTAATTCAATAGTTAATTTTATTTATTATATTGGGAGTTTTTAGGTAAGATGGAAGGACAGGTAGTTAAACGAATCAGGGTGCCAACTTTAAAATTAAACTTATAATTTCAAGAGTGAAGACCTACATAAATCGAGTTGCTCGTTTAGGGGTATATATTTCTGGTTTCAAATTGATTTGATAAGTTCCATGGCTTCCAACAAATTCATTTACTCCCTTTATTACATATGTGTAGGATTTCAAGGTCATTTTCACTTATCTTGTGTTTGGATTCTTGAAGATGTTCATGAATCGAAGATTTCTTGTCCAAACAGACGTGTTCACGGAGCCTTACGTCAAAATTTCTACCGGTTTGGCCTGTATATACTGCATTCGCCACAGTCTATTTATTCTATATATACCTAATTTTTTCTAATTCTATCTCGTTTGAGTTACATTGAACAGAGTTCTGCCTAAATTATAATTACTTACAAAAGCTGTTGATATTTTGTTGATACAAAATATCAACGAGAGATCGTAATTTTTTTTTGGTGTTGGGAAAGTGTTTTCATTAGAACAGAAAGTTTTTCAAAGTTGAAAACGTTTTACGGCAATATATCACACGAATACAATATTTAAATCTTATCTTTAAGATAAGAATTATTTTGTTTTCCAATAAAAACTCCTGCGCTTTCTACTACGAAAGATTTCGTTTATATTTTCGATATTTTGTTACTCACACTGATTAAGAGGTAAACTGAATCTTCAATAATAACAAACACTCACTTTTAGTGATTTTTATCAATTTTTTCTAATGATATGTACATCTTGAAATGCCAATTTCCCCATATTAGTGTTCTTCACATTTGGATGGTGATTATGGCTTTTTGAAATTATAGCCGTATTTCCAGTGGTAGTAACTTTGGCTGTGCACCTAGTTTTTCGGTATGATAAGCAAAGCCAGAAAGTTTTATTATATAGTCTTTTATTGAGTCCATAAACATTTCCATCGAAAACAAGCTGGGGATAATTTTTCTGGGACAATTCAAAGTATATTCTTCCTGAAAGTATAACAGATTTCAATAATGTCAAAAACAATATTCTTATTAGTCACTGGGCTATGCCTGAAGACGGGCAGTAAACATATCTAAAGAAATGAACTTCAAACGTTCAGTCTCGAATATATAGGATGAATGGACTGACGCCTATCAGAAAACAACTACTCCCCTGACTAAAACCACGAAGGGCGTTTGATTATATCCGATAGGCGTCAGGGCAGGAATCTTCACAGAAAATTTCCTGCATATGCAATTGGCAATACAAAATTGAAGGTCGACTCTTTCAGTTGTATTGCCAATTGCATATGCAGGAAATTTTGTGTAAAGATTCCTGCACTGACGCCTGTCGGATATAATCCAACGCCTTTCGTGGTATTAGCCAGGGAAGCAGTTGTTTTCTGATAGGCGTCAGTCCATTCAACCTACTGTGTGGGTATATTCGAGACCGGCTTGAACGGTTTAAAGTTCATTTCTTTAGAAAAACAATATTGGTGATCTGCAATATAAAAAAGAAAGTAGGCATTCACGGCTAGCGTCAACGTTTTCATTGGTTTCCGGGTTTTGTCGTGGTCTTCTTTGGTTATAATCTCCAAACGTTTCAACTGCAACTGCGGCAGTCATTTTCAGTGGCATGGTCGAAGTACCCTTCTTGAAGTAGGTATCAAATGAAACTCATTTCTGAAAATTCTTATTGAATAATAATTCGACAGTTTCAGTTGATACGTTAAGAAGAGTACTTTGACCACGCCACTGAAGATGTTTACCGTAGTAGCAGTTGAAACGTTTGGAAATTGTAACCAAAAGAGAACATATCAAAGCCCGGAAACCAACCAAAGTAAAGTATATTTTCTGTTGTTTGAAAAAATTGTTATGGTCTCAAGTCAAAGGGTTCCTTGTAAAAAAACATGTTAAAATACACGAGACGCAATAATGAATAATAATACATTTTTCTCAAATTACCGACACTAAACATTCATTTTTTTTATTCATTAAAAACATGATAAACTTTCCGTTCCGTTCAGGAATTAATAACCAAATTTTCACAAAACAAAATTTATTAAAAGTCTAATGAATACACCAATGAAATAAAAAAATACAATCAAGTACAATGTAATTAGATCCATCTACCTCAATTTATTTTTCACACTTAACAAACTGTTGATTAAGTGATATCTGAGTTTGCATCTAAATTATATTTCTTTTTGAAAATTTTCTCAAATTTCATAAATGATTAATAACAAACAGTAACCTCTTATTTTTATTGAACAGTTGATCACTTAATGTCTGTCTTGTAACATTTTTACGACGCATTTAATATCATAATTCATTTTGTTGTTATAATTTAACGAACATTATTAGCTCCATGAATTCACTAACCCCCCAACATATCCACCCTCTCTTTCAATAAAAGTTAATGTACTATCACAAAAATTTTTCAATACCCTTCTCACCATAGCTGAAGTAATACTCTGTGACGATTCGTTCTAAATGATCTGTGAATGACCTTTGAAGATACACCTTTTATGTTGAGATATATTGGAAAAAAGCTTCAAATACTATAATTAAATCACTTCTTCACGTAAATGTTGACAATTTGAGAAGGAAGGCTGCTCAAATCTTCATTCAAATAATTCGGTATATGATTGTGAACGTCGTTCATCACAACCGAGTTCTTCATTGTCGTTATCCTCGCTCGACATTTGTTCCTCCTGTATTCCGTGCAAAGCCAGACAGTTCGGTCAATAAGTTTATTGTTTATGGCATAGGCATTGTGGTTTATAATTATGTGGGCGGCTTTTCTATGCTTTGATTTCTGGAAGTATATTCTACCTAAAACACAATACTGAGTCCGTCATCATTGCCATTGTCATCAAAATCGAATAATCCATCTTATATATTACATTTCAAAATAGAATTTTCAACTTTCTACGACTAGTGGAACAATTCAATATTTCACTATACATCCATTCCCATGATTTTAGTTATTCAAAAGTATTCAACATGAAATAGATTTTTACTCGTATAAAAAGAAAAATTTAAACATATTCAGTAACTCGTCAAACATGATAGCAAATAATTAGCAAATATGCAGTTAATGAAAGAAAATATGATGGCTGAATAACGTACGTAATAAATTTAAATTTCATAAGAAGCTCCCTACTCCTTCCGCTGATCCATCAAAATTTTGATCAGGGAAACAGAAATTGACACCACATGTTTCGCTGATACAGTAGCTTTTTTATAGCAAATTAAGAGCCCTATGGAGTGGCAGCGCCATATTGAGAATCGCGAAAACACTTTGTGAAGAAATGAGATGTTACATAAAAAATATGTATAGGGGAAAGTTATCGATAATGTAACGAAGAATGTCGCTAACTCATTGTTTTCAATTCATTTTTTCAAACATGTTTTTAACTTTTCACTCCTTTGACGAATTCCAAAATTTTTAAAATAGCGACATTGTACGATTGAATATAGTCAACTTTTTCACAAAATAAATATGAAATAATGTTTGACTGATCTATAAAACGTGTTTTCCTTATTCAATGAATTTTCACCCGTCAAGTGCTGCTATCTAATAAAAACTAAACCCATATTAGAGCAGGGAAGGGTTTGGCATCATCGCTGTTAGCGAAACGCCTGTCGAGTGCAAATAATATCAGTTTGATGTTAGGGTAATTGGTCTCTACAACAAGTTAACAAGTTTCAACTTTCACACCATCCAATCTCGTTTAATCAATTCGTTCATTTCTATATCTTCACAAATATATGTTATTATAATTTATTCTTAGTATAAGTTGAACGCCACTCTTTTGTTCAGAAAGGTAGTATCACATTTTTATCATCCATTTGTCAACTTCAAATGAATAAAGTCGATCATCATTACTTTTTCCATCTGCTATTTTATTTCTATTGAAATTGATAATGAATAAGTTTCCCAATATATTACTGTTCCATCTTTAAAGGTTCTCTCAGTTTCATTCAATTTTTTTAGTGTTATAGTTTATTGTATTTTATAAAAATAAAATATATGTTTGTTTGAAGGTGATTGATGATGTTTCATGATGAATTTCATTAGTTCGGACTTCCATTGTCTGATATTAAATAAAATGATTTGAAATCCCTGAAAGAACTGAAAAAGAAAGAATTAAAAAATTGAAGAACAAGAACGAAAATGAATAACTGAAAAAATAATTATATTGAGCAAAAAAGAAACCTGAAATGAAATAATAGAAAATAAATAATATATTGAAAAAATAATAGAAAATAAATAATAGAAAAAGTCACGTACAGATATGTTCCAAATTGTGGTCCAAAATTTCACTTTCTGTTCAATTGTAAAAAATACCAACACTAAGCTATTACATGAGTCCTGATATGTACGTAATCCTGATATTCCGTTGCTGTAATATAATTTGCCCTTGAAGTTGAACATGAATGAAGTTATCCAAAGACCTTTAAGCCGTCCCTGATGCAATACTATTTGACAATTCATGCATGAATGTTACCTGGGAAGTTCCTTCGAATGTTGACTCAACTTTACTTGTATGAAAACTCACCACTTTGAGAAATAATTTGGAATCTGATCTGTTCGTAACTTTCAGACGATAACAAATTTGTCGTCATATATTCACTATTCCATATCATGCGACCCTAGTTGTCCACAACAGACACGTAATTTGTTTTAAAAATCACTTCTCTCATTCGCTTATAAATTCAAATTTTTTTATCTCAAATGGTACTTTGAAAAGTTGAAAGCTCTTTAGTTCGGTGTGATCCTAAAATATGTTTCCATTCCAGAAAATCAAGATTCAGGAGGTGGTATAAGTGAGAATGATGAGAAATGGAAATTATTCCATTGAATGAAGACCAAAAGAGAAGGTTGTACTCACGAAAGGTCCGGAAGTTTGAATTTCATATATGTTGTGTAGGATGGATAGCAGGTGTTGAAACTGAAAAAATACATACCACCATCTGGAGCATTTCTGCGACAAAATGTAGATAATGAAATTTTCTCCCAATTCATATTGATGATTTTTTTAAGGCTGGTACACTCAGAAATATGCAGTTTTGAAAATAATTCTACTCCACAGAGAATTGTGGAATTGCTCACATTAGGACGCTCCACTTTTGATATAGCGTATTTCAGGGAAACAAGTATTAAGATAAATATAGTGAATGTGATTTTTGCTGTTGTAATTCTACACTAATCAGCTACTAGTTCTGTCTTGGATTTGAAGTGTATATTGGTAACCCTGTGTAGGACCAGTGAGATAATAGTCATTGAGCTCCCTTGCCCATAACAAATTCAAGACCCGACTACTTACGCAGCACATTTGTACTTCCTGAGAACATACCACCGGATTACGTAATAGATAAGGATTGTCAAAAACACGGTCGAGTGGAAATGATGGGAAAGAACTCGTGGACTGAGGTCTGTCAGGACAAGTCACGCTACCACTCCAAACTTGCTCAAGTCCATCTCGTACAGTTGTACAATTGGTTGGCTGTATGACGGCTTGTGGTTTGATTTTGATGATCTGAATTGGACTATTATTTGGCGAAGCACATTTGAATTTGTTTCTTGGCAGTTATCAGCTCCACTGCCCAGATTCTTGTATGAATAACTGTTACGGGTTATGTTAGTTCCAGAAGTTATAACAGTGAAAATAAGAAAAAGGATACAGTTTTATATTTCTACTCACTGAACTTTATTATTCAACTTCTACTTTTTATAAAATATTATATTCAGAACAGGAATAAGCTGATATTTCCATGCCTAAAACAGAAAGATCTATTAACTACGAATGTTATAACCAGTTTTCGTTCAATACTTACCAAAGACGAATTCAGTGAGGTCGATCAAGGAAAAATCTCATTTGGCGGTTGATGTCAAAGCTTGAATTCTGCAATTGAATGCCTTGGGGACCCTCGATTATCTTTGATATAAAAAGATTGAGTCTTCTGTTAATTCCATAGGTTAGGTCCGATTAGGTCCAAAGTGAGTGTATCTGTGCGACCTACCACCGCAACCCGCAAGGATTTATTGTGATCCCATAGATGCCGTCTTCGTAAGAGCGGTGTCATCGTCTCTACTTACTCAGGAATGTCCTCTGAGAATTGAGTTTAGCAATTGATTTGTGGTTCAGCACAGCACCACAATAGAGACTTATGAGAGGTCGAAACAGTGTTATCTGGTGTTGGATCATGAGTATGTTTTTTTGGGCACTAGTTGTACCTAGTTGATTTGCAGTAAAATCTGAAGTGAAAGACAGAAGACGAATTCATTCAATGATTAATTTCAAGTTCTGCTTGGCTTATTAATTCATTTAACGGACTGATCAGCCTAGGTGAGGTTAGGTTAAGCTACCACAACCCTCAATGGTTTATTGTGGCTCACACCTATTCGCACTCTACCTAATAAACCCAGCTTCCTAACGAAGCCGATTAGTGTGTATGGTGAGTGGTCT
>WOGO01006519.1:0-16986 GCA_015342085.1 Leptinotarsa defecta
TATATATATATATATATATGGAGTGGTTTGAAACTCTGGCCATTGAAGAAGCCCACAAGAAGCCCCGAGTCTGGTTGAGATACGTAGACAACACCTTCACAATATGGAGCCATGGGAAAACAGAACTAGACACTTTCCTGAAGCACATCAACAACGTAAGTCCTTCCATCACTTTCACAATGGAGAAGGAAGTCCACAAAGAATTGCCTTTCTCAGATGTATTGGTGAAGAGGAACGACACTAAATGGAAAACATCTGTATATCGAAAACCCACTCACACAGGACAGTATCGGAACCAGAAATCCAACCACCATCAATCGACTAAGAGCAGAATCATCAAGATTCTACTAGACCGCGTTTTCGGGCTCTGTAATACAAAGGAAAGTCTCGAAAAGGAACTAGACATCATTAAAAATGACCTTCAACGGAATGGTTACTCCAGAGTGATGGTAGAACAGGCTTTAGCTAGAAGACAGCAAGAGCTCCACAAGGAAAACAAGCCGCCACAACCAGTACTTGTACTTCCCTACATCAGAGAATTATCGGAAAGGATGAGAAGGATTGGGTCCAAGTATAACATCAGGACCTGCTTCAGATCAGGGAACACTATCCGTAGCAGCCTCACGAAAACCAAGTCACCAAACGCAGACTGCGATTCCAAGAATTGCATTTGCTGGATACCTTGCGAGTGCGGAGAATCATACAATGGTCATTAATTGCACAAATGGCGAGATAAACAAACAGCGCTAAGATGGCAGCTCAACCTATGAGTACCTGATTCATACACAAATGCACCACTTTTACAAAAGTGTTGAAAACACAGTGGTGTACCAAGTCGAAATCAAATGGCAAGTCTGAAAGAGTCGTCATCCAATAGAGTCCCAAGTGAGCCCTTATTTTTTGAAGTCATCAACTCAACTGAGAACCTGAATTTTGTTTGAGACAATGTGGGTACGCTAATCTGAAAACCAATGAGCAGACCAAGTCGAGTTGTTCATTCAGTAGAGTAAATCCGCAATGTTTATATTTATGAATTTCCATGAATTCCACTATGTTCTTGCATAGTATAAAATTTGTGGTTGCATTCCAAGTAATGGTTTGAAAACATCGAAACACTTTTACCTAGTCTGAAGAACCTTCCATGTTCAGAATACCCTTTTGAGGAATTTAGGACACGTAGTTTCACATAAACACTTTTACACTGAGGACACTTAGGCTTATTAATTCCAGATTTCTCCATTCCATCCGCTTCATCTTTGGCATTGGAAAGGAAATAAAATAACCCGGCATGTGGTCTGGATGCCACTTTCACATTGTTCTTCCTGAAGAATTTATAAGTTTATTAACTTAAGTGTCCGAAGTGTAAGAGTGTTTATTTTGAACAATGTAGCCGAAGTTTCTCAAAACGGTATGCTGAACATGAAAGGTCCTTCAGACTAGGCAAAAATGATTAGACAATTTCAAACCATTCATTAGAACGCAATCTCAAGTTACTGAATCTTAGCGATACAGAAATTTTGCATTATACAAGCAAGGGGTGGAAACTAAATTATTTAGAAATTTATAAGCATGAAAATTGCGGATGTTACCTACTAAGTAACCAAATCGACCGGTTTTCAGATAACTGTACCCACATTGTTACAAATAAACAAAATTCAGGTACTCGATTCAGTTGAGAACTCTCGTGCTAATCTACAGAGGTGTATAATTATATAAGGGTTAACACTGTTAATCAGTTCAGTTTATTACATTCGTTCAAAAATGTACTTACAGGACGAAACTGCAGTAACGATAGTTATAAACACAAAAACGTTAGATTTTTAATTTCTCATTTTTCATGATGATGTCCTACTACGTAGTAGGTAACGGCTACATCCATCAATTTAACTGTATATACTTTTACATAATATAATACTAATGATTGAAATATGAACCTAAAACTGCATGGCAATTCTGGTCTGGAAAAATACAAAAAAGTCCGATTGAAATCACTTTGAAATTATTTCAATCTGAGTCGCCTCATCATTCACTCCATAAAATACTCCCAGTACACTGCTCGCTTGAAACTACTCATGTATAATTGATTAATTAGTAGACTGCAGACTACATTGTCTCAGATAACGAAATAAAGACATGAATATTCATTATGAACTACCAGTCCCTCATCTGCTGAAACCCTTCAGGTGATGTGTGATGTTACATTGATGGAGCGCATTTCTGAAAGAGAATTTATAAGGAGGTAGGATGTAAACAACCCCACGTTGTATTGTCAGGGTCGCTCGTGGCTCCTTGAATCAAACACTAGCTGAATGATTGATCTAATCCAAACTAATTTTCGGGATTACAGCTTATCCTCGCTCAAATTGGAGCGAGTCGTATAATCTGTCTGAGGCAGGGTCGGTGTTGAGATTTTAGCAGCCCCAAGCGTAATATGGAATAAGTTCTCTTCCCAACTGGTATCATTAATAATTTGGTGAGGATGAGCACATGAAGATGACAAATTGATTAACCATCGATTTCCTGGAAGAACATCTCACTCATAAGCCTCTTGGTGGAACAGCAATTATTGAACTCCACAATAAATCAATCAACCAAATATTTTTCCATTGTTCAAAACAATGGAGAGTTCAAATATTGTGAGATTTCCAAAAATGAAAACCAACCACAAAATATAACTAGAAGAATATTGTTCAACTTGTGAATTCTTCATATGAGTCATAGAATAATGATCATAACTATCAATTCACTTATTCAACTCATGAATATAACTCGTCTTGAATATCAATTTACTCAATTTTTACAGATAAACCATCCAAATCGAAACTGATTCAGTGGCAAAGTAACCAGATCTAAACCCTGAAAAGTATTCATGAATTTTATGTATCAAATGGGATGAATGATGTTGAAAATTATTTTTGATATGGCAAGATTTTCTTCGCAAGTGTCTTCTTGAAAGGAGTCCACTTCTATTCAAAAACAAAAATTATAGAAAATGAATATGACGAGTTGAAATTGAAAACATTCACCTCTTCCTTCATCGTTCCTAAACAGTAACACCTAACAAATTCCTTCCGGAAACCAACTTGCGACA
Organism: Leptinotarsa defecta; assembly: GCA_015342085.1. Lineage (NCBI taxonomy): Eukaryota > Metazoa > Arthropoda > Insecta > Coleoptera > Chrysomelidae > Leptinotarsa > Leptinotarsa defecta. The sequence goes on from WOGO01006519.1 coordinate 3,092, forward strand.
GACTGCGACAGACATTGATCCATTTTGGACAGACATTTGTGTATAGCATAGAAAATATTCACATAGGTAGATTCTTGTTCGATCAAGACAAGTGTCGCTGAAATCAGTTGAGTGGTCAACTACAAACAAGTTTCGGACTAGTGCCTCTGATCATAGCAGAATATATTCACTCAAGAAAATAGTGTATCAGAGATTAGAATTATTTTACCATCGCTTCATCTCATATACCAAACTGACATCTAAGACAAAATCTGTATACCGAAACTCTGTTAGAAATCATCTCAAAAGGAGGTATGTACGTAACAGAAAATGTAATTTTCAAATTTGAATTCGAAACAATTCAACGTTCCAAAATGGATAAGGACTCATGAGCTTGATTCTGATAAGAGCAGATGTAGAAATTGATATTATTATAGTCTTTCTGAATGAACGGTAATTAGATGCGATGAACCAATTCATTATCTTTTTGGTAACCAAGTAATAGCCCTTTCATCTTATGTGTAGTTTTTGGTAAATGCATTTTTTCTTTTTTATAAAAATAGAGCATCGCTTCCAAGATGAACTTGGTATCTAAGACTTCTTTCAATTGCTTTTTGATCCGGACGCTAGTTATCTGCAGGCATTATCTCGTGAATTCATGGACATTTTAGCCTCCACAAACTCGGTAAGCATATTTTAATCGGTTTTAGAGGGAAGCCAATGAAATAGTAATTTAACTTCAATTTCATTTCCTTCCTGAAGTTTATTACTACATGGTCAGTGCAGAAAAGTCTGTTGAAATCTCTTTTCCGTGAACTAACAGTCTGTGATTTTGTCAAACGAGCATGGATAAAACTACCAGTTGATGATTTTGTTATACCGTTATACCATTCAATGACTACTACTAATTTTTGCATCGAATCTTGTCACTATTCGGACTACAAATTTCATACTTGATAGAAATGCACCCCTTTTATGGTCACTCACTTTGCTTTTGTACCAACCTCTCCATTTGGGATAGGAACATTCTCGAGTTTTTGGAAAAACAATCCATCATTCCTATCAACTAGCATAAACCACCCTATTACTGTCCTGAAGATTTTCCACTGCTCCTAATAGTAGGATTTTTTTGTAATGCAGAGATCCCTCGTTTGCATCTATACCAAATGCCATGGCTACAATCGACCCATTAGTATTTCTCCCGAACTCATGTAAAAGTTTTATGCTAAAGAGTCCCGCCCGACTACCATGTAGTTATTCCAGTGCTCAGTGACTTGTGATATCGTTACGACCAGATAATGCAGTACCATAGGCTCTGTCATCAGTCAACGCTAAGGCTTATCTATTAGCCTCCAACAATTTCATCATATCGTGAGACTTTCAGCCAATCATGTCGAACTCTAGTAGTGATGATAAAGTGCTTTTGCCCAATGCTTTACAGAATCCGAGATATTTCTCGTCTTCAGATTCGCTTTTATTCTAGTCGATCATAGTACATATTTTCTTCAATTTTTGGTTCAATTGAAGCTGCTGTCTGCTGAGATTACTAAATGTTTCATGAACCAATGTAAAAAAGTGCCTCACTTTACAAATATGACGATGGTAGTTTTATTAAAAGTGCATGTGTTCATTCATAGTTCATTAGTCCAATATATGTTTGAAGGAGGTTGACAATGTTTCGAACTTCCATTGTCTGATATAATATAAATTGATTTGAAATCCCTGAAAAAAAATTGAAAAGATCAACCGAAAATAACAATGTTATTGAACAAAAAAACTGAAATTACAAATAAATAACATACAAGCCAACAACTAAAAAAAAATAAAAAATTGAAATATTATTAGAAGCTGAAAATTAAAAAATATTATTAACAGAAAATGATAAATAAAAATTGAAAGATTCCAAACCAAGTCACCTCACGACGTTTCGATTGTTAATATTCACAATCGTCTTCGGAGGATAACTGGACTTATTCCTCCGAGATCCGACTATTTATAGGTCATTTAAGTGCTTTCACCTATCACGATCCCATTGGCAGTCCCTCATCTTGCGTAAAGAATTCGTTCTTCAATTGGAAGTAGCAGTTCCGTACACAGCATCCTAGTAATTGGTGAGTAATATTGGTAAGTTTGTTTTATCTTTTCAGGGATTTCAAATCAATTTATATTATATTAGACAATGGAAGTCCGAACTGATGAAATAGTCCAGTGTATGTTGGATAGTCACACTTCTCAGTTTTTCTATATTATTATTTAAAGCCACTTGAATGCTGTTCAAGTTCACATTTTACTGAAATATGTTTCACAGTATCTGATATAACGCACATTGCACCAGCTGGTTTGTGTTTATTCATCAGTAGGTGAAGAGTAGTCATATCAGTATAATCTATTGTTAATCTGGCAATGATCCCCTCTTTTATAGATCTATGTTTGGATTCAATCCTATTCCAGTATTCTTGCCTTGTCAGATTTTTTGTTACCGTTCACCAATAAGGCTGGGTATTCAAAGGCATTTCACTAAATTCCCATACACTTCAATCATATTACGTATCGAAGATATAACGTTCTCTAGATGAATAATGAAAATTTCATTGCCACATTGTCGTACGGTCAGTAAGGAATATAATCTGTAAGTTATATGCCGCTTGCGAGAAACAATACGAAGGAAACGTCCGGTATCGTGAAAAAAACAATTCATAATTTTTCCTGTTTCCAAGATTGAAGAAGTTGATGAAAAGGCGACATTTTGCGACGATTGAGGATATGGAAACCGAATCTGGGGGCACTATTTTGAAGGGGACAAAATAGAAATCGATAAATAAATTTGTTTTTGAAGAGATAGAAACGGAAATTCACCTCATTCTTTCAACAGAGTAGTAGTTTTCAAATATGGACATGAAAGAAATATCTGAAGATAATAATATACTATTTCTCTAAATTGTTCCAATTATTCAAATTACTTTTTTTCCATAAATCCTCGTCCTTAGCGAAATAGAGAAGCCAAAAACAAAGAGTGGCTAGAAATTAGTAAAATACAGAAATTCCAGCTGAATCGCCAGACAAGGATTATTTTTTGTTATTTTCCGGATAGTCACCGGTTTTCAAAAGAAGAGTGTTGACAACGAGCAAAATGTTGTGCCTTTGAATTCCTGTTGAATATTTTATGCAAAAGTTCGGTAAACAATGAGTAATTTGTTGAAACACGCAGATGTATTTGAAACCAATTGGATCTCGTGTTTTAATTAGAACAGTCGCTCTCTTGACAATAGCTAGCCCAAGTTTCATCAAATTACCGTAAGCGTGAATCACCTGCCAGTAGTTAGAAACTTTTTAATGAATATATATTTAGAATTATGTATTCGAACGTTGTTGATAGATCAGTTGGAGATAGTTAGATACATGTTTGCGATTTCCAGTGAAACTTACAATAATTCACAGACTAGTTAGAGATTAAGTTGTATGTAATCCGCATAGTATAGGATCCCGCCATAAAATCACTACGTTCATAGTGTAGTTAATCAAACTCAAATTTTTACATGCATTTGTGAATAGGGAAATACTTTTATGACAGGTTGCTAGTCAGAAAGTGGCCGCCAATATTTTTATTTGGAAAAATCAAGCTACTAAAATACTCCATGAAGTAAGAGTCGGGTCAATCCCTCTATGAAACCCTTCATCACTTGGAAGGATCGATTACAGCTTGAGATAACTGCATATGCAGGAAATGAAATGCATGTAGGAAATACTTCTGTACAGATTTCTTCACTGAAACTTGTTGGATATACTCCAACGCCCTTCGTGGTATTAGCCAGGAAAATATTTGTTTTCTGATTAAACTGCAGTGTAGGTGAGTCGAGACTGGCCTGAATGAATTGTTACTTTAATTCATTTCATTTCTTGGGTTCATTGCGGATTCAATGAGTACTCCGTAAATGTTCTACCAGCAAGTTTGTGATGTGGCTTGCACCATTTTTTGTGATCTCTTCTTGAATTCTTTGAATACGTGATCTATAGAGTTAATTATTGAAATTGATTGATTTCTTTCTTTCTTTGGAAGATTTCCACATTTTTTGTATAGAGATGGATATTTAAAAAAGAAGGATATTGTTGGTATCTCAAAGAATTATATTATGTGATATCAAATAATGTCTAAAAATTTCATACATTCATAGTTTTGTTTTCCAGTTCATAGATTAAAAAATGCAAAAAATCAACTGAGAAGCTCCCTACATCCAGCTAAACAATTCATGTCTAATATTTTAGTGGACAGAAAATATTTACATGCATGTTTTTAAAAACAATTTGAACTGCTCTTATGATGAAAACAATGAAGATACTCGACAAAAGGTGCCAAAACTTTTCATCAGATTACCGAAAGCCTAAAACACCTGAACAACAAAAAAACTTTTCTGGCACATATATTCAAAATTTTGTATTTGACCGTGGTAAATACATCAGTTGCACGTAGTTTGGATATATGTTCGTTAATTCTAGTGAAACTACCAGATATTCCCAGACAAGTTGGAGGCTGATTCGTACGTAATCTGCTGGAGAATGCTTTTGTCCTACGAATTGCTTTCATCCGGTTTCTCTGCAATGCAATCAGTTCCATCCCTCGTTTCACTCTTGTATTACAAACGTCGTAACGGTTGTTCCAAAACGTTTTCGTTTGCTTCACTTCAAAAAGATGGAGAAAGATAAATTGCTCTGAACATATCATCAGTTCCTTGCCTTTAAAAAATTTGACTCAACTCTACCATTTACTTTTGTTTTTCATCACTATTCATTGCGTTGCTTATTTTAAGCTTAGCGGTAGAGAAGTTTTTCACATGGAACAAAAGAAAGCTTAATGTGTTATAATTATTGACCTCACATCTCACAAGAGTATCTGTTGGGACGTTCGACCGGTTTTTATTTCCCCTCCGACGATCTCTAACGATACGCATATGACCGTACATTAGTCGAAAATAAAGATGATGACTGCTGTCCTCATGGAGACTTCCGTTCGAGACTTTGTAGCGAGCGGACGTGTTTCGGAATAGATAGAGTTGTTGTTGAATAAATGTGCTTAATATTCAATGATAATGAAATTAGTGAAGTAGTGGTGTGATGAAACATTGCAAAGTGTCGGTTAGAAATAATCGATAAATTAGTATTTGTTGAATAGACACAAACAAAAAGCATACATAAAACAGTGCTATATGTGAACATTTTGAAACGTTTGGTATCAACACCGAAGAAAGAAAAGTTTTATCTTATCGTGTTTTTAAGCGTTACGAATATTCAGCGAATGTTTTTACATTCCTTATCAGGTGAAAGGCGATAATGTGGCATTCGCCAAAACTTAGAAACGTGGCCTTCGTCAAATATTAGAATATGGAAAATAAGAAAAAGCGAAAACCATTTGATCTGGAGCTGGAGTATGATAAGAATGACATTTTCCAACCAAGGATCGGAACGCCAAGAACGAAACCTCTTATAACAGGAGGTGAGGAAAGCATGTCTGGAAAAGTGCTCAAGAAACAGAGAGTTATTGATACCATGTTACAAAAGGCGAGGAAAACAATGCAGGATACCGCTAAAGAGATCTCAAATGGATCCGAAGAAAAGTTTGAGCAACTCCGGGACGAGTTAAACCGGAGTCTACGGGAGGAAGAGGAGGGGTAAGCAGACGAAGAGTTATTCATAGAGATAGGTGAGAAATAGTATGCTAGGGGAGAGAGTGAGAGATTTAGAGAAAAGACTGAGTCGGCAGGAGAAAGGGAAGTCATAACAGCATTGGCTGTGACACTAGAAGGCATGGTAGGATGGTTTAATGGAATAGGAAGTAAATGGAAAGGTATGAAAAAAATAGTGGAAGAGATTGAAAGGCATTCAGAAAAAGGGTCTGTCAAACCCCGGCAGAACATATTAGAACAGAACAGAAACAAACCTCGGCAGGATGTGAAACGGCAACGTCAATAGAAGGATCAGGTGGGATGACAACGACAGAAATGGAGACTGATGGCGAAACCGAACAGGGATTCCAGAAGGTCCTATAGGCGCAAGACCAGGGGTAGGGGTGAGAAGGGCGAGAAGACATATCCCAGGCAGCAGCAGCCAAGAAACGGGTGAAAAACACCACCCCCAATAGAGAAGGAAATCGTAATTGTGAAGAAAGATCAGGAGGATGCAACACCAGCTGCGTGGATAGTAAGAGAGCAACTCATAAAAGGAGGATGCATGAATTAGGTTGAGGCAGTGATCAGAAACCGGAGTGGGACAGTGGTGGTCAAAGGCAGAACAGAGGAGGCGAGAAAAAAGATAAGGAATGTGATCCAGGAAGATATTAGGGTGAGTGTTAAGACGGATCAAAAGCCAAATCCCCATGTTCTGCTCACAGGTGCGGAAAAAGGATATGGGGATATGGAATTGATCCACCTCCTGTTGGTACAGAACCCCGAATTGGGTGAAGGTCTCACACAGGAGGAAGTGGAGCAGGTAAAGGTAAAAAAGGAGAAAGAATGTATACAGAATAAATAAAAAGAAAATGTTATTGTTTTGGTGAATCCGAGGCTCTTTCGTAGACTGATGCTTATGGCGGTAGATAGTATTGACTTAATTAATATTTATGTTGAAGAACATAACAGTGTTGCAGTGTGTTACCAATGTTGCAGATTTGGACACACGGCTAATGCGTGTAGGCAGGAACCGGCGTGCCACAAATACGGCATGAGCATGAGGGGCGAGAATGTAGGGGTGATCGGGGGCTCGGCTGCATTAAGTGCAGGAGAGCCGGAGTGAATACGAGTGAGAGAAGGCACTCGACAATAGACCCGAAGTGCCCGATGTATATGAGGAGGGTGGAGCTACAGAGAAAGAGAACGAACTATGTTCATAATAATACAGATTAACGTAGTAAAAGGACGTGAGGCAACAGCACTACTGCACTATTTAAATCAAATGTTTGTACTGAACTTCTTAACGATCTTGATATTCTTGATGATCTCAATATAATTTTTTCAACCTTATGATTACCATCTAATTCTCAAATTCAATCATGTAATGTAATTTGTTTTAATGAGTACGTCTTAGTATTTTTTTCCCAATTCATGACCACCATTGATCATGGAATCTTAAGATGTATATAGCCCGATTTTAATTGCGCCATTTGTTTTGACATGTCTATAAACCTTGTGTGTCTCAAGACGAATAAAGATATTACTATTATTATTATAACTGCGGAAGACCGTGGAAGAGCAGGGCGCCGGAGTGGTGTGTGTGCAGGAGCCTTGAGTAAGAGAACCAAATTGGGAAGGATGGGTTAGACACGATGGAGGAGAGAGGACAAAAGTAAGGACATGAGTTCGTAACAATGTGGAAAGCTTGGCCCTCATGAATGCAAGAAGCATGAATGGAATAGGGATAGTTGTAGGGAATGAGAGAAAAAGCATGAGAATCATGAATGTGTATGATGATCCGGGTGGAAGAAGAAACATCAGAATGGATTTCTATGATTTTTTATGAATGGGAAGGACGAAAGATACTGGTTGGAGACGTGAATGCAAAGAACGTTGCATGGGGTGGTAACACAACGGATGAGAGAGGAGAGGATCTGCTAGATTGGGTAATCGAAAGGGGTTACACAATCGAGAATGTATGTGGGAGTCCCGACACTTTCCACAGCAATAGGGGCGAGAGCTGGGTCGACGTGACCATAAGTGGAAATGTACAGGTGAATGATTGGAAGGTCAGTATGGATGAGACACTGAGTGACCATAGAATGATTGAGTTTGCCGTGATGGGGTTGCCAAAGATGAGAAGAGTGACTGTAACGAATGTAAGAAGGACCAACTGGGAGGGCCTAGAGCACTTGCTCGCCAGGAAGGTTAGATACAAAAGAAGAGATTGACATGGAAGCGGAAAGGCTTCAAGGGATACTGAAAGAGGCTTATACCTAGGAGTGAAAGGGTGGTGAATATAGAGAAGGAATGGTGGAACGTGGAGCTAGAAAGCACACGAAGAAATGTAAGGAGAAGGAGGAGAGAAGAACAGAGTACTAGGGATGAAGGAGAAAGGATGAGACGAATGAACGATTTCAGAAGAGAGAGGAATAGGTATAAAAGAATGGTAGAGAATGCAAGAATCATATGGTTGAGAGAGAGTGGGACGGATCCAGGATGAAAATCCCTGGAACCGAGCCTTTAGATTTCTCAAAGATGATAGGGCCAGGGAAATGCCATCGAATGTCAAAAGAGAAGATGGAACCTTCACCGAGAGAAAGGAAGAAACCAGCAGGATGCTGATAAAGAAGTACTTCCCAAAGGACGATCCAAGAGGCGATACTCCGGACAGGCTGCGAATAAGAGAGAGAAAGAGCAGGGTAAATGGGGAGAAGAACAGTCGGCCTTTACAGTCGGGGAGCTGCATGCGATAGCAGAACAGCTCCAAGACGAAAAGACCACTGGAGTGGATGAAGTACTACGGAAGGTCACAGAATGGAAGGGCAAATACATGACGCAATTATTCAACGCCTGTATGGACAGAGGACACTTTGCTGGGGTGTGGAAGCAAACGAAGGTTGTGTGGATACCCAAGAAGGACGGAAAGCCTAGGCCTATCAGTTTACTGACAGGCATGGGACGGATGTTGGACAGGCTTCTTAGCGGTAGGGTACAAATCTAGTGTAAGGGGGGGTTGAAGTTCTCTACGGAGCAATATGGCATCAGAGAGAGAATGGATACAGTCATGGCAGTAGAGAAAATAGTCAAAATAATAAAAGAGAATAAGAGAGCAAGGAGACACAGTCTGGTCGTGGCGTTAGACCTTTACAATGCCTTTAACAACACCGCGTGGGCGACAACAGTTGAAGGAGGAATGAGAAGAATGAGAATGCCAGAGAACGTGGGGAGAACATAATGTATGAGTTTCATAGGGGATAGAACAGTCTCCTGTGGGAGAGTCACTGAAACGGTGAACAGAGGCTGCTCACAGGGACCGACCCTATGGTTGATTCTGATGGAGGCATGGTTCGAAAGAATGAGGAATATGAAAGACAGAGAAGGCATTGGAGCGCATAGAGTATATGTGCAAGCCTACGCGGACGATTAGCTGACTATCATCGAAGGCAACTCTGTCGGAAGCATAGAGGAAAGATGGAAGCTGGTATGGAACGAATGTAAAGCTTAGGAGAAAGATGTTTGGCTGGGGTACAACGAAAGAAAGAATGCCTGTATATACCAGCGAGAAGGGATGAAAGACTTCCGGTCATCAGTACAAATGAGAGAGAGCTAGAGATAAGAATGAATATAAGATACCTTGGGGTTGTGGAGGACACTGGATTGCTATTCATTGACCACCACAAGGAGGTGAGAAAGAAGATGAGTGAATTGGCGGGAAAACTAAGGAGGTGGACCGGAAAGAATGTTGGGCTCAAAAGAGAATGCGTGCGAACATCTACGAAAGGGTAGTGAAACCAGTGATGCTATACGGGATGCAAGTATGGGGATACAGAGTGCATGACAGTAGAGTAAAAAGGCAGCTGAGCGCAGCGCAGAGGCCCTTCCTGATCTCCTCAAGCGGGGCGTACAGGACAACGCCAACGGCTGCGCTCTGCGTGATTGCCGGGATTGCCCCACTACACGTGGAAGCGAGGGCAAGATACTCGGAATGATTGAAAATAGAGTGAAAGGAGGTGATAGGGTAACCTCATGGATGCAAGGGACATTGCTGGGGAAGCGGGAGGAGAAAGAATGACTGAAGTGCATGTGGATGCCTGGATAAGGTTAGATGAAAGAAGAGTAGGAATAGGATGGGCATGGGAGAGAGAGGAGGGTGAATGGGTAACAGGAAATGAAAGAGTCAACGAATAGAGCAGTGTGAAAGAGGCGGAGATGATTGCGAGAAGGTGATGGATATATGGAGTACGAAAGAGAACGTCATGATAGTTAGTGACTCCGCAGTGGCTGTGGAAGGGATGAAAAGGGGGAGAACGAAAAATAAGGGGGTAGCGATTATTTAGAGAAAGATTGAGGGGAGGAGTGAAACGGAAGCATGGACCGGCATTATATGCCGGCATTATATGCAACGTAGGCAATCGGAAGGGCCACGAGAAAGCAACAAAGGGCTTTGATAGGGGTTGGGTGAGAAGGGTAGGTAGTAAGAATGAAGAACGAAAGAGAATAAAGAAATGCATCAAGGGTGACTAGCAAATGAAATGAGAGAGCGGAACGACTGGGCGACTGATTTACAAGTTTTGTAAAACAGTTGGGCATGAACCGCTGGATCTGTCGAGGAAGGCCGTGCAGTTGCTGACAGGACACGGTAACTTTCCAGGATACCTGGCTAGGTTCAACCTGGGACCGAAAGTTCCGTGCCTCTGTGGATACGGAGAACCAGAAACGGCAGATCACGTGATTGAGAGATGTATGGACGGAGACAAGATTGGATGGCGCGAATAGAAGTAACTAATGGAAAGGGGAAAAGGTGAGATAACACTTAGGGAAAGGAATGGAAAGAGGAAAGAATGGATAAGATTCGTGGATGAATGGGCCGAGAATGTTGTTAGTAATGAATGAAAGAATGAAAGGAGACAGCTACGACGTACAGCTGAGCCAGGAACTGGGGAAAAATGAAAATAAAAGCATGAGTGCTTAGTCAGGTCAAGTAGACAGGTGACAAAATCCTGGCAAGTTGGGCGAGGGGATATCCAAAAGAAAGATTATTACTGCATTATTACTGGATTGATATTAGTTCATATGTTATGTTATAACTTCTAATTTTTTTCATTATTATTATCAGTGTATTTCACTATTATTGGGTACTAGGTGATTATGTGTAGGCAAATGTTAAAAAAGTAAATGTACGACTATTGTTATATTGGGATTAATAAATAAAGAAAAGGTCTTCTGTCCCTCTGGTTCGTCCTACCGTATTGTCGCCGCTCTGAGACGGGGATGAGAGAGGGGTGTGAGTCAGGAGGAGTAGGGGGTCCCTTGATAGTGGTAGCAGTAGATAGAGGGAAGATGCTCAGTTGTAAGGCTATCGACCAGGACAATGAGAGTAACGGCAAATTCATTTCCGCCATGGCGACGCCATTCAAATAGAAGCTCGAAAACTGGAGCTGAAATGTTGAAGTACGTCATTGAGAATAATTTCGTATGAGTGAAATGAATATTTGTATACTAAATGTATACTAAATGCGAAAGTCACTCACCTAACACTCATTTACCCTGTTTCTCCATTCTGGAAAGTGTTGGGAAGCTAACATTTGGTGAAAAAAATCTTTTTAAGTCTTAGATGCGCACCAAGGAAGGATTTTCAAATAGTTCAACTAGGGCGCCCCCCTGGGGATGAAAAGGTAGAGTTAACATATAGAAATTACCTTTCATCACTGTTTCTCCGAACCGCTATACTTTCAGAGGCTGGAATTTTGTATGTAGGATCGTTTCATATGTCAGATGTGCAATAGGAGAATTTTCGAATATTTCAACTGGACACCAGCCGCGGAGGGAAAAGTTGCATCCATAAAACAAACTTATCTTTCCATCAGTGTTTCAATATTAGCCAAGCACCCGTGCGGAGCCGGGAGGGTACGCTAGTTTCATATTATGCAAGTAGTTGTTCAGAAAGTACTTTTTCCTTTCATGTATTTCAATGTTCATGTAGAAGTAGTCGTTTTAGGAGGGCATTTTTTTCAGTTTGTTTCTCAACCTCAATTGATATCTCCGTTTCTTCGAAAGTTTTCACATTTTTTCATCATTTCTTCCGAGTGTATGGCATGAATAGAGTGTTACGGCCCAAATTTATTAAAATGTTGGTTGTATAGACAAAAATTCAAACAAAAGCGTACGTGTTTGTTTTTCACAGGGCTGAAAGATTATTTAAAATATATTTCCACTCAATATGGGAATTAACAGAATCATTGGTTTCTTAATAGAAAAGGATGTTTATGATGACTTGTTTCATAGATATTTCAGTTCTCTATCCAATACTAATTTAGTCTTCTGAATCGAATAATCATCAGTTTTTATCACATCTACCACGAATTCTTAGTCGATCCCAAATACTTCATTCACATCTTGAGGTGGTATACCATCAAAACCTTTTCGCTCTTGGTCGGTCGTTAGCCGGGCGGTTCGACGTGGGTGCTTTGTTCACTCAGTCAATCGGCCGATGTGTGAGTCGATGGTTATAGCCCCAGGCTAAACGATCGATTTTTCACTGGCTATTGTCCAACCCGTGTTATGAATCACACGTTAAGTAGTAAGACCTCGTTAATCCATAGCTCGCCCAAGTTTCGTCTTCTTACGGTGTTGTTCATAGGAGTGCGATAGCTGGTTAACGGGAAGAACATTTAAACAAATTTTTCAACGTATTTCCTAAAAAATTTAAATTGATTCGTCGGAGACGAAAAGTCAGGAAATCTAAAGGGCTCAAAAAGTGACAATGAGTAAATGCTTTTTGATATATACTCAAGAAAAATTGAAAGGAAATAGGCAAATTTTGATTCTTTCATAACCAACTGGTGTTTCCAAAGTTTTTCTACCGACTCTGAATTTCTTGTGGTTTCTGATTTTTCCATGCTGTCGCGTAATGGACAGACAATTCAAGTTGTTCTGCTATATAAGTGCACAGCTTGAAAATATTGAATTGAGAATTTTTTCAACTATACCTGTCTGAAATAAAAATCTTTATATACAATTGAAATTTGACTACACACATTCATAATAAACTATATAATATGATATGCAAAAAAAATGTTCGCAAAAGACACCTTTCTCACTATCAACTGTCGAAAATAACATCACAATTCTTCACAAAACTTGAGAAAAATTCGGAAATATACATGGGAAATCCCAAGATAATTATTATCTGGTTCTCATACACTCTGGTATAGATCTTCTGAAGCCCTATTATGTTGAGTATTTGTTTATATTTCCATTCGGAAAATTATATCAGGAGCATAGCTGAAATCAATTGGTATCTTTCAAACACAGTATATACGTAAATTTGACTTTTCAACGGTGAATAGTCGAATAGCCAACCACTTATTATTTTTCAAAATGGACCAAAATACACTAATAAGATAAATCGAATTTTGAATAACTAAACATAAAGTAGTTTTCAAAATATCATATTGAATTGAAAAACCTTAAATACATGATTATGATAGAAAACTCTGAGATTTGTTGAATAAGCTGCGAGGATTGTGACAAACAGTATTCTGGTCAGTATGGGCGAGCTTATGAAACCCGAGTAGGAGATTTGAGCCGGTTCTAAGCCTCCCCCCACCACTATGACGTATTAATTGTTTTTTTTGTTGTTTAGTAACATCAAGGCGATGTAACCTTGAAGTGTCTGGTGCATGGATCGTTCAGAATGTTTTTCATATGAGATTTTGTGTGTGTGTGTGTGTGTCTGTGTGACATAATGACGTGATTACATTTGGTTGGTATGTGTGTGTATGTGTTTGTGTGTGAGAATGCACGGTACAGGGTTTCATCATGTGCTTGTCTATGTACAAACATACGTCTGCATACTTCAAAAATCCTCCAAGTAATGAATATTCCATCAGTGTGAGCCCACCAAGTTAGTAGTGATGTGACATCACAGCAGCAACTGTTCAACGGTGAGAGATCGAGATGTTCACTCCACGACGTGTGGCTGAGTACTGCGTATTCATCGGTGTGCCCTCACCTCTCTCGATGCGGTGAAGGCTATGACGTAACGCATCGCTCTACCCCAGCAGCAACCGTTCAACGGTAGGAGAGCGAGATATGCACTTCACGGCGTGCAGCTGAGTAATGCGTATTCATCAATGTGCCCTTACCTCCCTCTATGTGGCGATGTCTATGACGTAACGCATGGCTCTACCCTCGCTCTCGATAGTGACGCGCAGGAGGCGAGGACTGTGGTATTTAAGAAGCGGACGAGTG
>WOGO01006520.1:0-11708 GCA_015342085.1 Leptinotarsa defecta
TGGAGGCTTTCGCGGCCGAGGTTTTCAGTGTCACTATTTTTCACTCGTCCCAGCGAAACGTCAGCAATAAATTCCAAAAATCCACGGCCTTCAAACCCGGAAAAGAGTGACACTTTATCAGCCAGAGTATTTACACCTTTTTTCATATGATTTTTTCAGATCATCGACCCGACGGTGGTCGATAAATATTGTGATTTCCTCCACAAAAAAAGCTCTAGTTCAATGAGTTCATGTTGTAAGTGCACTGCACATACAAAACATTTTCAGAAATGTATGCTGTATCTGATATCTTTCTCCATTCCACTTATAAATTCACATCTGAGCGATCGGGCTTTTTAAAAATCGTATGGAATCGGTGACAAAAACGAATGTTTCAATGAATACGAATTCTATGAAAGATATTCTAATCTGAGACGTTCTATCACCATCGAGTATTCCATACAGTCCGCGCCATTTCTTTGATCTGGATATTCAAATATATGCACATAATTTAAGATATGCGAAACCTATCTTGAAATTTCTACACACTTTCGCGATTCCCTGCACGAAAGAAATATAAATAATATTTTCCGAGGGATGTAATGAAATATATTACAAGCAACTGCACAGTGGAACTGAAATGGGGCAGTATCGCAACATGCATTTCAAGTATCCACGTAACGGGGTGCTTGAACTGGAGTTTATCAAGCTTATTATTGAAAAACGGGCCAAGTATTATCATTTCCGTGTAATGAAATCTCTTAATATGTGACAGAAACTAATTGGTTATCCCAATAACATCATTAAATCGGCTACAGCTAATAACTTAGAGGGTTTGAAGGTGGTTGACGAAGTTTCGTGGTGTATTTCATCAGTTCGGATTTCCATTGTCTAATATAATATAAATAGATTTGAAATTCCTGAAAGAATCTGTGAAAAATTGAAAAGATTAACCGAAAATGAACAATTTTATTTAAAAAAAACGAAATTATAAAGGAATAACACGCAGGCAACAACCAAAAAATATAAAAAAATTTAAATAATAATACAAGCTGAAAATTAAAAAATGAAAGTAAAATTAACAAAAATGAAAATCAAAAGATTCCAAACGGAGATACGTCACGACGTTTCTATTGTTAGTATCCACAATCGTCTTCGAATAATAACTGGACTTTTTCCTCCGAGATCTGACTATTTATAGGTCATTAGAGTGCTTTCACCTATCCCCTCTTTACCTCTCTCCGATTCATTGATTTTAGCGAGAGATGACCGTTTGAGGAGTTTGGCGTTTTTTGCTTGATTAGAGGTTTCCATATGTTACGAATCTCTACGTTAGCTTGGCTAAATGCGTTGTTGGATAACATATACGCGGCTTCTTTGAATTTTCTTCTGAACCAGTGTTCCTTCTTGTGGATGATTTCAGCTTTATCCCACTTGATGTTATGCTGATAAGTCCAAACATGCTCTCCAATTTCGGATTTGCTGGTTTCTCCTCGCTGTGTGTGTATTTCTTATGCTTAGCAATGCGATCTTTCAACAGTCTTTTAGTTTGGTGGCCTGGTGAGGCTGCTACGGATAGTGTTCTGAAGCAGGTCGTGATATTATACTTGGACCCAATCCTTCTTATCCTTTCCAATAATCCTCAACCATAACCAGTACTTGTACTTCCCTACATCACATGATTATCGGAAAGGATAAGAGGAATTGGGTCCAAGTATAACATCAGAACCTGCTACAGATCAAGAAACACTATCCGAAGCAGGAAAACCAGGCCACCAAACGCTGACGATTCCAAGAATTGCATTTACCGGATACCCTGAGAATGCAAAGAACCAAACATCGGTGAAACTAGGAGGCCATTGACAGTTCGCATTGCTGAGCACAAGAAACACACACAGCGAGGAGAAACTAGCAAATCCGGCAAAGCAGAGCATGTTTGGACTCATCAATATAACATCAAGCGGGCTCAAGCTGAAATCATTCACAAGGAGAAACACTGGTTTAGAAGAAAATTCATAGAAGTCGCGTATATGTTGTCCACCAACGCATTCAGTCAAGCTAGCGTAGATATACGTAACATATGGAAACCTCTAATTGAGCGAAAAACCACCAAATCCCGCCAAACGGTCATCTCCCGCTAAAACCAATGAAGCGGAGAGAGGGAAGAGGGGATAGGTGAAAGCACTCGAATGACCTATTAATAGTCAGATCTCGGAGGAATAAGTCCAATTATCACACACAGACAATTGTGGATACTAACAATCGAAAAGTCGTAACGTAACTTGGTTTGGAATCTTTAGATTTTCATTTTTGTTAATAATATTTTCAATTTTTTAATTTTCAGCTTGTATTAATTTTTCAATTTTTTTATTTTTTTTGGTTGTTGCTTTTCGGTTGATATTTTTATTTTTTTACAGATTTTTTAGGGATTTCAGATCAATTTATATTATATTAGACAATGGAAGATTGAACTGATGAAGTAAACTCAGAGGGTGCAGATTGTTGTATTGTAGTTAAAAATTATGCTTTCCCAAATATTAATAACAATTTATTTTCGTGATCAATTTTTCTCATCTAATCAGGGTTCTTTGTTTAGTAGTAGTGACTATTGACCATTCCATTACTCCTAAAAGTTGATTTGTCATTGAATAAAATCATTTTCACTAATTTCATTTTCTCACGAAACAAATTCAATATACTTCTTCAGTTACGAACTTTACTTTCAAAATGTCTCCGATAAACTGCTTGACACCCAATGATAGCTCATTTATGAATTTGCTTATGTTGCACGGAGAAGATCGTTTGAAAAAGTGGGTAGACTGGTTTTGAGAAATTAAGACGTGAATATTAGTGGAGTTTTTTTCCCAAACATCAAACCATTATTTTGATACCTCGACACGTGTTTCGATCACCAAGTGATCATCTTCAAGAAGAAGATCAACCTAATCATACTTACAAAGCTATCCCTATGTATACTATACATACCTGTTCCACGTACCTGCGTCTTGAGTGTCTTATATTAATTTCACAATATTGCCCTACTTACTGGTCTTGAATTCATTTTGAAGCATATCCTTATGTAATAGCCAGGTAAATTTAATAATTGAAATATTATGAGACACATAAAATTAATTTCATATGTTACGTTATCTACTAGTCTTACATAAATTTTACAATCTGTCCTCATGTAATAGTAAGGTGAATCTAATAATTGAAATAATATAAACTATCCAGGGTGTTAATTGAGTATGTACCATAAATTCAACAGACGATTCTTTAGGTAATTTCGAAACGAAATGTTCATATAAACATGGATCCGCAAATCCTTCGTTCTCAAGATACAAGGTGTTAAAATGAAAATAAAAAAAGTTATTCGTGAATATCTTAAATATCATTTACCTAATTTTGTTTTAATTTGACAATGGCATTTATAACATCAAGGAGCTAATTTAGTACGAAAGTGATTCGATTTATTACGTCCAGTGGCGTCTCTAGCGAGATTTGAACGAATATTTTTGACTTAAAAATGTACGCCAGTGACTTTGTGCAATTTTTATTATTTCTTTAGATTAAGCAATTAGAAATACAACTTTTTTGTTTCCTGAATTTTTTAAGGAAAAAAAAATAGACCTAATCGCATATCCCTGGACCTCACAAGGAATAATATGGGGAATTAAATGTTTCTTTTGGAAATTATGTAACAATAACAACAAATATTAGATAACATTAACATCTAGACTAATGAATTGCACTGAATTAAGTGTTGGAAATGGCCTCCTTCGGTTTCAATACAACCGTCTAGCCGCCGCATCATTGAATTTCGCACTCTTCTGAAAATACCTGTCGTATTTTTCATTATGTCACATAAATTAAGGATTTCATTCCGTAAATTCTCTTCACTTTGAATAGCAGTTTTGTATACCAACGCTTTAAGGTGTCCCCAGAGAAAACAATTCAAGGGGTTCATTTCGAGCGAGCGAGGTGGCCATGGGTGGCCACTAAAGTGTGGTGGAGCACCATCGTGCGTGTACCACAAATGTAATCTTTCCATGACTGGAATTGCTTTTAAAAGTCCAGGTAAAACAAATTCTAAAAACCTTCGGTATTCTTCTCCATTAAGTCTAGGTGGAAGGTGAGGCCCAATGAGATGGTCACCGACAATTCCAACCCGAATATTAAAAGAAAACTGTTTTCTATCAAGGCGTGTGGATTGTTTTCGGCCTAAATGTGATTATTGTGGAAGTTAATAATTGAATTGCGAGAAAAACAAGCTTCATAAACAATTTTACGAAAACGCAACATGTGTTTCGCCATACAATCGCTTCTTCGGGCGTGTCCTCACTCATTAGTGTGAAGACAATTTATGCATTCGACATTTCGACAAAAATGTCGAAAAAAATGATCAGTATAAATATATTGCCTCATTTGCTGAAAATTGAAAACATTTTCAATTCTTGTATGATCATGGGAAAACAATTTTTCAGTTGTGTTACATTATTCATTTTCCACTTGAAAAAAAACTTTTTGAACTCAATATCAAAGCTTTGAAGATGAATTTATTCTGAAAGTCAAGTGGCTTCATCCAGGCGTTCAGAGTTTTAGTTTTATTTAAACCTTCGTGAACAACACGGCTTATATAATGCTCATTTACATTTAAGTCGGTCGAATTTTATTCAACAATATAGTTTTTATTCTTTCCACGATTATGAAATAGCAATTGAGATTGAGGAAAATATGAAAATTATTGGTATTGATGGAAAATGAGATTATCATCCTCATGAAAAACAGTAGAATGTTTCATCTTCTCGATCAAGAGCTATCTTATACAAATTTGATTTCCCATCTTATTACCTCACTTTGATTTTTTTCAATAATAGAGTGAAAATAATTGTTTACAATGAAATTACGGGTCACTTGTCAATCGGGCAAGTAAAGAAAAGTATCACAAACTCCCAACAGCCGGAATATACTGATCAATTATTACCATTATTTCTATGCAAAACAGAAGTATGAGGTCATTCAGAAAAAATAAATAAAAAACTAAATTTCCACGTGAAACATCTCCAAAAAAGCCAATTGTGTAAGTTTAGGATTGCAAACCAGAAATAGAAACTTGGTAAAGTAAAACAATTTTGATGAATAGTTTCAAAGACACATTATGATAAATGTTAGTAGATAGAAATAGAAATTCTGATGTAGAATGGATCTAATACAAATACTACTCCTACATATCAGAGCTACAACACTTTTCTCATCGCACATTTTATCAGCCGCCAAATTGTTGTCATCAAGAGATGAACTAAGTACAGTTTACTTCGTCTCCTATCTCCGACAGCGGGAATCTTGTGTACGAAGTGGGTTTCGGGAAAGACTTACATTTTCAAAAAACTGAACATGAAAGTAGCTATAGAAACTCTTCCAATTCAACAAGCGTTGGCCAATACGAATTGAACGAATTGAAATATTGCATCAATATATGAAAATAATGACAAATTTATTACATTTACAATAATCTCTGAAAGAAAAAATTGCTGAATGCCAAAACTTCATTATACTTATCCCATGTTCGAATAATCTCCCAATCCCTTGACAACAAGGAGATTACGGTTACTGTATTTCTCGATATTGAAGGAACATTTGACAATGCACTATCTAAATCTATAGGATTGTCTCTCTCTGGCTAGGAAAGGTATAGAATCGATCATTACTGGCTGGATCTATGCCATGCTGGTAAACAAAACTGCAACTACGACTCTTGAAGGCGAGGCCATCACGTTCAGGGTTACTAGAGACTGCCCTCGAAGTGGAGTACTATCTCCCCTTCTGTGGTCGCTCTTGATGGATAGTCTGCTTGATGCCCTCGACAGAAGAAAAGTAGATCTGCAAGCTTATGCAGATTACCTTATCATCTTGGTAAGGTCCACGTCGGTAAGGATAGCTTGTAATATCATCCAAAGCACGATGGACGTTGTTCACAGTTGGTGCCTGAGGGAGCTGTCAACCACGTCAAAACTGTGATAATCCCCTTCACCAGGAGGAGAAAATTGAACGATCTAACGCCACTTTCCCTAAATGGTGAGGTCATTCCATTTGGAACGGAGGTGAAATATCTTGACATTGTCCTTGATAAAAAACTCACATGGAACGCTCACTTGGAAAAAGTTTTACACAAAGACAAACTATCCCTATGGACATGTCGAAGGATTTGGTACCTAAACTTGAGGTTTAGGTACCAAATAAATTCATTGAATTGATGTAATGATTATGAAACCAAGATTAATTATGGTGCAATTGCCTGGTGGCCTAAGGCTTTACAGAAACTGCCCAATACTTGTTGAATTGAGACCGTAATTTTTTTTGGTGTTAGGAAAATGTTTTCAATACATTCATTTTACGCCAGAAGTTCCAGTACAAACAATCAAGTCTGAGGATTGCTACTATTTTTTCGCTAAATATCTGTCGCGAACCACTTTTGAAAATTCAAACGAAGTGAAATGAACTAAATTCTCAGTATCAATAGTAACAGCTGTCAACCCAGTACGATAATTTCTGTAATTAGAGTAACGTGGTGTGAATTCTCATTCACCAGGTCGATCACGAAAAATTATTTTATTTTAATTACGATTCATTTCTGTGAACATTTTTTTTTCTCTTACACATCACAAACTTTGTTTAACCTGTGTGTATCCTTTAGAGTTTCTAGCTCGTGAGTTATAAGAGGATCTATCGTCTCTTCAAGCATTTCAAGGTACAGTTTCTCAGTTGAGTTTTCTTCCAGAAATAATGGACCAATAATGACATTTCCAATAATACACTTTTATACACTTATTAAAGTAATCATCAAACAGCCCAACAGGTACAACTGTATGCACAATACTACCACTATACACAACTTCCCTACCATAACTACCATTTTACTATTAGACCACTTTCAATGGCTAATGTTACCCCTAATAAAGGGATAGGTAGTGTATTACAGCGAAAGTAGCAAAGAAGGACGGCTATCTATACACTTTCTGCGATGAGAATTGAAAATTGATCATCTACCAAACACAACTTCCCTACCATCACTACCATTTTATTATTAGACAGTCCACTTTCAATGGCTAATGTTATCCCTAATAAAGGGATATTGTTACCACTTCTGATCAAACCATGCATCTCAGTATAGGCATAATAATAATTACTTCTGTTAGTTCAGAACGTTATTTTTCGAAAAATGCTCATCAAATGATGATCCAATCAAAATGATTTGCCAAAATCAACATATTTTTTAGATTCCTCATATTGTTTACTGGAAGGAAGATATTAAGGGTGGGAAGTTTTCAAATTTCCACCCTGTATATGACAAGAAATAGGCAGCGTTTTTGATGAAAGCCGCATGGTTAGCACCGCCGCCACGACTTGTCGCGTGTAACATCATCATATTTCAACTAATTCACACAAAACATTGTTGAATTATACATACAAACCTTTCCCTTGAATTATCACTTCGTCCATTGCTGACAACCGTAGCAAAATTCGTTTGGTAGTTCTGAGTTTATTGCGTTCAAACACAGAAATACGGTGGGGTAATTTCATTTATTAAAGTTATATTGAAATTATAATGATTACTTGATATCCTTGAAAATTAATAGTGATCGATATTCGAATTCCCCATCTATTTTATGTTCATACGAACTGAAAATGAGTATGGGTTATTCTTTGAAAGAAATTTTTTGTGGACTCTATACTTCCTACTATTTTTTTGGGCATATTGCCTTTCACAATCTGAAAGGTAAACGAAGCTAAATCAATAGAGAATCTGCTGAAGTACAACAAAGGGCAAACTGAAAAGTTACTGCGTAATATAAACCACTGAAGAGTCCAATTTTAGTACAATTCCATAATAGTAGGCACTGAATTCTCAGAAATATTATTGCATTAAAACGAAAACATTGTTGTCAAGGTTGTGAATCTAAAACTTTATCTGGAGACACCCTACATTTTGTTTTATAAGAGAGAGGACATTGTTAGATCAAGATCTTCGGATGATGTGGTGCTGCAGGTTTTTCCGGGTTTTCCTGCAGCTGAAAAAACAAATGCGCCACTGGAAACAATGAAGTCGCCCCGGAGCGCCAACTAATTTTTATTGTTGTTTTTATTTTATTTTTATCGTTGTTTTAATAAAATTTTCATTTATTGCAAAAAAAAATAATAATGTGATTGATGTAGATAATACATTTGTAACAGAGCTCATTTGTATCTATAACTATTGTTCATGATAAAACCTCCTTGAAAATTGAATAATTATGTTTTGTTCATTGCTGTTTGGTTAACAATAGTGTTAAAAGTATTTTCCACACGCTACTATGTGAACATCATTTTTAATACTCTTGACAACTATTAAAAATATCACTTTCAATGAGAGTTGTACAAAAAAGAAGTTTTCGTATATTTAGAGTTCATACAGAAGTAGTTGTTCCAAAAACAAATTTCTTTCGTGAAATTCAATGTTTATATGAAAGTATCTGTTCCTAGGGGACTCTTCCTTCCAGTTTGTGTCTAAAAGTTACTTTTCTATATAATCTACACATCTTTATTTTGGTTAATTTCATGAAATTGATTGCTTCCTTCCCAACAACATTCAAGTTCAGCTGAACACAATAACTCGAGAATCTTCGTATTTTTCGAATGTATCAGTCCAAAATTGTCTAGCATACCAACAAAACTATCTTTGTTAAGATATGCAATAAGCTATAAAATATCTGAATTCACAAGCATACAAATATGAAAAATAAAATATCTCCATAAACTGTTTCAACATGCTGAATAGCGTACGATGAATAAAATACCAATTATGGGAGTTGCAGCTTCTTTCTTCTGTGGCACATACAACTTCTCCTGGATCATGTATTCCGTTTATATGCAACCATAGGACTGGTTTTGGAGAAAAAGGAATCTTATTTATAAATTCAATTCCAGACAATTGCATCTGAGCAGCGGTAACTACGTGTGCACCGTTTCAAATTCACCTGAGAGTTTTTTCATTCGTGAAATAAACTGTTATTGCCCTATTTATATTTTCTGAATATTGGAATCTCTGAGTTCACTTTTCTTACATGAAATTGTACCTCATTTCATAACGTTATTGGGTTCTTTGTTGTGTTGCAGTTGTTATGTGCAGTTTCTTCCGTATTTGTGAATGTTTCGATTCTCGTGTACATATTCAGCGAAGTAAAGTATCAGGTTGTATCACGAGATTTGTTCGTTCTCATGAGTCTACATTACTCATTCAATTCAATAAAAATAAGCGCCATTTTAATTAATGCACTTTTACCGGCGTAACGAAAGTCAAATTATTCAGCCAGCATTAAAGTTGTGTGCTCGAGATTCGATGAAGTCGACCACGGCTGTTTTTGTCTGATCCTGATTGGTACAGGTGGAGAAATTATCATGGTGCTTGAAAATATGGTAGACGGTTGGCGAAAAGTTTGGGGAGTATGATGGATGATACAGAACCTCGACGCTCGATTCGTTTGATTCTCAGACGGTGAACCGTGCGGACGAGCGTTGTTGTGGAGCAGGATCAGACCTCTTCTGTTGACGAGTGATGGCTGCTACTGACGCATCTTACGGTACGGTTTTGTTTTTGGATTGAAAGTAATCCCGTGTTTCTCATGGGAGTTTAAAGTCAGTAACCAGTTACCCACTGAATATGGAAAATCCAAAGGAAGTTTTTCAACTATTATCAAGCAAGCAAGATTCTGCAACCTGCCTAGTTTGTTTCGTCATTGGTCACCAAATCTTAGGTACATGTGAAATCTCGAGTTCAACCGTCATTGAGTAACGCCAATACATTGCTTCTGGTTCCAGCCTCCTTGTCTTTTCGTAGATGTATCTGGTCAACAATGATACTTCCTTTGACTTTTTCTATCTCGTCCCAATTTATTCTAGGTCAGTCCAGGATCTAGTGTCACTGAAATTATGTTCAAATGCCAGTGCTGTTTTCCCTATTATGATCCCGATCTTTCTCAGAGCAGGCAGTGTATTCAGCCGCGTTTTGATTCATAGCTACCTAGATGATCGATCCTAAAGACGTATCTTGCGTCCTCAATTCTCAAGAAATCAGCTAAAATACGGCTTTGTTCTTCTTAGCTCTTTCCATGATCTGATATTATGCTGTTGCAGTTGGACAAACCTTCATGCATACTGGTTTCCAGACAATAGTCTTTCAGTCACTGATACATCTTCAATATCATGTTCAGTAGTTTTTCTGATATCTTCAGAGCAAAAAATCCACACTAAATCCATTTCACTTCATCAAATACCAGACTGAAGGTGTTTTCAGTCAGTCTTCAAGTTCTAGGTATGTTTCTCAAAGTCAAACTTCCTCTAAGATTTAAACACATTTTTTGTGATATATTTACTGATATGTATGTTTTTGCTTTAATAAGTATTTTTGCGATATGGAGAGGAAGAGCTATCTCAACCTTCATAATTCCGCATCCAAATCTCTTTCCAATTCCTACCGATCCAAACTACCAACCCTGCCATTCAAAAAACCAATTTCATTCAACCTACCTAAGCTATCTACAATCAGACATTTGTTTTCCACAAATTATGCACACATCGACTGCATTTTCCTAGCCTCCACTCCATTTGGGTCGAGTCTGCATTTTCCTCGGAATTATCCTTGTGATTTTAGCGTCATTTGAAATGACATTCAATTCCAGGAAAATCCCACAATCTCACTGATGACTTGACAACCGCAATCGTTCATCTCATATCTGAAGGGTATTCAGAATTGTTACACTCGTTGATGTCGGAAGCTGGGGATATTCTGGCTGTGGTCCAGGAACGAATGTGCTGGCCTTGCTAAATGAGGTTAGAATTCCTAGTTTGGCATTTTACTGATAACGTGACAATTCAGAATTTTTTTTCTAGTCTTGATTCGTGAAATATACAATTTCCCAAATATTGAACCCAAAAATATAACAAATAATGGGAATATGATCAAGTTTGAGTTGACAATGAGTATTGACCTTCTTGTTTTCATGAGTTCGAAAACTCTTTCGAATACTTCTCATGAATCCTGGGATTTTCTCAGGGTTTGTTTCGACCCACGATTTTTTTATCGTGAGTATGAATGTATATTGCACACAAGAATATTTTACAAAATGCAATGTTTCACATCAGTAGTTAGAGAAGGGGTTTCAGATTCGTCATGGTAGGAATAGATAGAGGTTTGTATTAACATAGGTAGGAGAGGCTACAATAGCGGGTAATTCCCAAGATAAGGAATACCAGAAACAATTAAGGAATTAAAAATCTACCTACTTATAGCTTACAATATTTACGTGAAATACACTCAAATATACGGGTTGCTTGTAAAAAGATATTCGACAATATTGAATTTCATGAGGATGAGTGGATTAGAAAAGACACGTACATCAGAAGACCAACTGCTACTTGATTTACAACGTCGATGCGAGCTAATAAAGTTATTTGGATATTCCTTATGCCAGCGATCCCAAAAGTGCTGCTTTAATTTCTGCGCATGTTGCTAGGCAGACAATCGGTTAGAATCTAACCGTTAGATGGAGTGTCAGTGAAATCAATCTATGGACAGCTTGTCAATGGAGCACCAGTGAGGAAGTGGCCGGCAGTCAAAGGCAAAAGGTCGTTGGAATCCGAGGATGAAGAAGATAAAGGACGAGAGTTCATTATCGCTTCGATCTCAATTATAT
>WOGO01006521.1:0-11708 GCA_015342085.1 Leptinotarsa defecta
TCGAAAGTATACCTGTAAATATACCTAACTATTTTTACCTATAAATGAACAGATTCAATAATGGCGAATTATTTAAATCAGTTTGAATTTGGGTTAGGTTAGATTTCGAACCTTCATTCTGGAAATGGAGGGGCCTGTATTCATGGTTGAACTCATGTCCCTCTGAGATTAGATGAGTGGCATATGTGGAATTTATTTTTCTATTCTGGAAACTATATTTATGTATTTTCATGCGGGCTTTGAACGATCTTTCAGTTTGACCTATATAAAATATCGAACATGACACATACGATAATTTATACACTCCCGATTTTTTTGAAACTGACATCTTTGTTCTTCCTAATATGCATGCCTAAGTTGTTGTTGGTTTTGAAAGCAGTATTCACACTTTTGCTGTGCAGAAAATCTAAAATATTTTTAGTGGGTTGGCCGAAGTAGGGTGAACTTCTTTCAAAGCTTGACTGTATTAATTAGTTTTTTAATATGGATTTTCATCAAGTATCGGCCAGTTCTATTCAATCATTTCATTAAAGTTTTTTCATAATCTTTCGTTGTAGGCAAATCAGGTATTTACCAGAAATTTTGGCTGTTTGTTGGTGACAATAGTCGTAGCTAAGTATAAAATGCCGCTCTTCTATGGTGGTATGGTTTTACCCCGGCATCTTCTGTAAAGTATAGACACGTGTTCGTTTGTCTGTTGAATTCTTGAAGGAGATATGTATCTCCAAAGTCTTGTCACTTCGGCCGTACAATCTTATGATACAGATGAAAAACTACCAACCAACTTCCAAGTTACTGGTTTGAAAGTTGCGATACAAAACTTTACGCATAACACAATTCATTGTGACTTAACGTTTCAATAAACTAACCGAACTGATGAAAAAAACTGGCAATTCAAAAGTCCAAGTTGGCATTCAAACATTAACAATTCTGTCAGTTACTTATCAAAAGTCTGATTCAAGCGAACGTGTATCAAAGGAGTAATAACTTAAAGAGTCAGACAACGTTGCAAACGCTTCAAGTGGGCGGGTACGGTCCTAGAAAAATTATCGGTCCTTGTATTTCCAGAAAGCACTGAATTCAACAATTAATCATTCTGGAAGGGATGCCGAACACCATGACGAGTGATTGAGAAAGTGAAGTAGGTCGTGGACCAATGGAGGTGATGTAAATTCCAAAACTCTTCGACAAAGCCTCCTTATTTTTTCTATGCCTAATTCAGAACTGACAATAACATGAAATGTCTCTTTGTAACCGAGATCATTATTTTCATAATTATAGTGCATTTGCAACAACCTTAACAAGGAAACATGCAACTGCTGCATTTCAAATGCTGAATTATAATTCCACGGTATCTGAGTATTTCTCAACAGTTAGATTTAGAAAACGTTACCTATATACCTAAAAAATATTTCCAAGGTAGTCCGTTGAAACGAAACATTTGTAGGTGCCAATTAACTATCATTCTAAATTAGCAGAACAGATGACTGCAGTATTCATTACGTGAAAATAAAACAAATGATATCAATTTATTGCATGCAGGTCAAAATTAATTGATTTATATTGTTTCATTGAAATTTTATGTTATAATTTGAATATGTAGAATTGATAGTGTAATTGGAGAAGTCATCGTTTCTGATTGTTTTCTTTTGTGACATTTATTAAATTCAATGAAATGATAAGAGATTTCTTTATTTTCTTGAACTATTTCAATAAATTTTCCATACATTATATCCTATAGAAAGAAATAGTTTCATTTCAAAAGCCTGTTCAGATCTCTTTGAAACAGGTCAGATTTTCGGAATATATTTTTTGATTTAAACTGTTCAAATGTCTGACGGATAATATTTTTTGAACTATTTTTATGTGATATTGGTCAGACATAAACACACATAATATTTTGCGAGAAGATCACACCCAAACTCTGGGCAGGAATATTGGGAAATCATATTGGTGATTCCATATATCTAGAGGAAATTCTAACTGGTGATTGATGTTTGGAAATTCTCCAAAACTTCATTTACTCACGAATTCAAGACATTGTGGCCAACAATCGATATGAATTCGGTAAATCCAGTGATTTTTCAGAAAGATGGTGCACCTCTACATTTTTGAAGCCTGTCAGGGGATTGGATCGGATATATCAAGCTGTGTGGATTGGTAGGCGCAGTCTCTTGGAATGGCTTGCTCGTTCAGCGGATTCAACTTATTTCGACTTTCTTTAGGGGCAAACTGGGACAATACGGGAACTCAAAATATAGAAAATGATTTCGAAAATAGACTCTTTAACTTTCAGGAGGTTGAATGGAAGAGAGTTTCTCATTATAGGGCACTAGAATAATCTATTGCGAAATCATAATATAAGTGGTTGTTTTTTAAATATTCACCAGAAACTATAATTGTCAAATTTCGTTTTTTGGCTCTACCGCCTCCATTTCGAATGATATGAAAAAAGGCAGGGAAACTTTCAATACTGTTTCATATTTGTTATAATCTGATATAAACCAGTTTGCAATGCGACGTTTCGTTCATTAGATTTCGTCAATTTCATTTTTTCAAATACGAACATGTATTGTAATAGGTTAGGTTAGGTCCAAAGTGCGTGGGTCTATTTGACCCTCCACCACAACCCGCAAGGGTTTATTGTGGCTTACACCCATTCACACTGGACTAAATAAACCCAGTTTCTTAACGAAGCCGATTAGTTTGTGTGGTGAGTGGTCTTTCAGGTCAGATGGTAAGAGTACGGTTCTGTCGAACTCTAAAAATCTGATTCGGTCCCCAGCTGGGCAGGCACAAAGTATATGCTCTGCTGTTTCATCGTAAATGAGGTAGTCGGATAATCGAAGTGTAAGATTTCCACTTTGATACCCGCAACAACTCTCCCATATGAGGGTTTTTGTACGTCAGCTACACCTGACGATGCCTTCGATTCAACCGTGCAGGGTTTTTTCGCCTCTGGTTTTGATGAATCAGCACTTGAGCGCAAACGTTTGCTAATCTGCTCATGGAGGGTTTGTTCCTCCGCCTAAGACAGATTCTGCGTACGCCGTTCAAGAATTTGGTGCAAGGCGGTTCCATAAGGTACCCCGCTCTTGAGGAGACGACTCAGTTGTTTCCTGGTCGCTCCATCAAACCTTTTTTTTTAGGTTCAGTTTGTGGATCAGGAGTTGAACAGTTGAGAAGCTCTCGCTCCTGTTCTAAATTTACAGGGAGGTCAGTTGGAGTCATAAGCTCGACATCCATCTCGTCTGTAGAATCTGCGTACGAAAGAATTCTTGAGTTCACTCTGTCTATAAAAGTCCTACGAGTAGCTAGGGAAAGAAAGTCAATCACGGTAGAGCCCCGCATTACCGTGACAAGGCGATGCTACGACGAGAGGACGCCGGGTATCTCGAAGGTTCCGTAGAGACAGCTGATAGGCTCAGTGTCATTCATCCTTTCGGCACGGATACACACACCTTAGGATTGAGCCATAGTTAGGATGACATTCAGTTATAGAATAACAGAACCAAAAGTGATTTTGTCATTTCCTTATCCATCGGGGCTACGTGGAAGCAGGCATCCGATGACCGGTTTGCTCAAGCCCCACATCCCAAGCCAATAAACTCGCCAAAAACAGCATGCACAGTGCTTCAGGCAGTGATAGATGAACAAGGACAGCTAACTCGCTGTGTATTGTAATAAGTACGTAGGTGAATTTGTTATCACAGTAGCTACAAAAATCGATTAAAAAAATTAGAGATATATATTTAAAAAAATTAAAATGATGATGAAATGTAACGAAACGTTGCGTTGAAAATTGGTTCATATCAAATTATAATGAATATAAAACAATACGGAAAGTTTATCTCCTTTTTCTACATCATTTGAAATGGAGGCGGTAAAGCCAAACACGAAATGAGGCAACTCTAGGTTTTGGCGAGTAGGTATTTCAAAAACAACCAATGAAATTCTCGAATTGATCTCGATCTAGTTCCCCAAAATAGGAAACTTTTGACCAATACAACCGACCTTGTATGTCTTACCGTTTTCGAGGTAGCAATAGTGTTAAAAGCATCGCCTGTATAAGTTGCAAAAGACGACGGTTCATTCCAGTATTTGATTATATTCAAAACATATAGTAATAGTCTGGCTGCCACGGAGTTAGATGACCTGCATTGAGTTCCACTGGATTTTTAGTTGTCTCCACTGGCAGACAATCATGCATACACATTGACTTTCTACTTCTCTAATAATCTACAGGGCTATTCAAATTCTGTGCATGAGTTCCCGTGAATGGAGATGACATGTGTCTTAATTCAGGGTTCTAACAAGGTTCTAAATTTGTTTTTGTGCTGTATTTTTTCATTCGCAGGTGTATTGAAAATCTGTTCGGTTTACCCAAAATGTTTTTATCTACAGAACCCAGGATGTGATATGGTTTGAGCTATATCATCTTTCAGCAGCAATTTTTAATCGTCCGTATTTATTCAGTAGGTAATAAGAAATTTAATTGATCTACTATACTCCTATGATTTTCGAAAATTTGATAATCATCGAATGACTTATTGTTTTGTATATATATCGGTCATATTATCGCTCAATTAAATCTGTTTTTTCGTTAACCAGTTGTTGGCCCCCTATGAACGACTACCCTCAAAAGTTGAAGCTTGTCAGAGTTCAGGGGTAAGGGGGTCTTACCCTTCAACGTGCAATTCCTAGCACGAGAATAATCACATTATTTTTCTATCTTAGGCTCAACGTCGAACACTTCGTTTTCATATATTTGATAGCTGTATGTTGATTTCACAAACCTCTAATGTTTTCCATCAAGCAGCTAGATGAAAGTATAGGAGACGCATGGTTTTAGCTGATCAGATTTCTGACTTCTTACGCAAGACAATGATTCATGTGTTTATGACTTGAAGACCAAACACAATGTTTTCAAATAAGAATTTATTGTGAGTAGTTATAACCATAATAATAATCTCATAGAAGTACACCAGTTTTCATATTGTTGTAATTTTCAAAATTGTCCTATAATAAATAACCGAATACTTTTGGACTTGTGCTGAAATTCATTTTTAAAAAAGGATTTTTTTCACTTCGTGGTAGCCACCTGACTTGTCCATTTCTTTCAAGTTTTCGGAAATCTGTAGCTTCAAGGGGTTATTACGTTTTTCTCCATCTTTTCCATGATACCCATTCCAAAAATCTTGTTACCTGTACCTACTAGTCTGTACAAGATGGTCTTTTGCAGGATGTATCTTCTGAACACACATATAACCTACAAATTTAAAATTGCTTATTCATCATTGAAACTCATATATCCCCACAGAAAATATTTGGATGTAGATGTCCAGAAAATCCTATGTGATTCATTACTTTTATCTCATTTCAACCACTGTGACGCTGTTTATCACTCATGTTTAGACAAGAACGACAGGTGTCGCATACAAAAAGTTCAAAACTCTTGTATCGGGTTAATGTTTGGTATCAGAAGAAGGTCCAGAAATTCACACAAATCAGCAGATTTGAAGTGGTTGAATATGTTCAATCGTAGACGTCTTCATGCACCATGCATATTCTTTAAAATCCTCCCTACTTATATGAACATTTGTCTTATAGAACAGATATCCATAACCTGAATTTGCGTAAAAAGACAGTGCTAAACATTCCTGTACATGAAAAGGAAATATTCAAACGATCTTTTTTCTATAATATCTCCTCCACAATAAATTATCTCTATGAATGGTAAAACAATTGTTTTAACATGTCAGAAACTGTTTTTAAAAGTAGATTTGAACAGCATCTGTTCAGCAGTCTGCGGCGAGAATCCTAAAAAAGGTTTTAGCTATTCATATATCTATATCTTTATATTACCTTCTCTTTTCTTTCCTTTTTTTCTTTTCTCACTTCTTTTCTTCTCTTCAAGCCCTCATTTATTTACTTTTATACATTTTCGGCATTGGTGGAAGAGCAGACGCGAATGCAAATTTGCGGTCTGAACCAAAAGCCATTTGCAATCAATTACAAAGTGTTTTTATTTTTCTCTTTCTTGTATTTTTTTGTTATTATCTTGTATTCTGATGGGCAATAAACTCATTATTATTACTATTATTATTATTAATTCGGGTTGCCCATATATTTTTTGCATCTTATGATTCAGAGCCTGCAGCTGAGGTCTGCGTTGTACAGCTCTATTTTGCTCAGGTAACCTCCCAATAGACAGTGTCCAGTGGGGAGCCCTGTAAAGAGTATGAACTGAGCCCTGCTTTGATGAAGAAGTTTTTCTTTTCTCTTCTTAGCCCAATGACACATTTGGCTCAATGAATTGGCCCACTCTTGCTCCTTCAATTATTACGAGATGAGAAAAAGGAAGATTCAGGAGTGTCTCCAAGACATCTAGTTTTCCTTGCTTCCATTACTCCCAAACATGCAAGTCTTTGCAATCTGCTCAGTTTATTGATAGCGGTAGTTTATTCCATCTTCGGCCGCCAGACCATAGATGCATTTGTTATCATGGTCTGGCGGTATTTTTACGCGACAAAATCGATGGAAGGAGTTGCAGGGGGTGATTTTTTCCACGCCCAAATCGATGACCATAAGGTAGCATAGAATTCGCTAAATACCTTCGTTTTCAGTACAAATATTCCCAGCAGCGCTAATGTTTTGAAATATATATTTTTTTTTATCAAAAATGGAAGGGGTTTCAGGAGGTGTATTTTTCCGCGACAAAGTCGAGGACCATATAGGTGTCATAAAATACGCCGAATACCTTCGTTTTATGTGAAAATATCCCCAGCAGCGCTAAAATTTTAGAAAAGATATGATTTTTTTCTCAAAATGATGGAAGCGGTTGCAGGTGGTGTATTTTCCGCGAGAAAATCGATGACCTTATAGGTATCATAGAATACTCTGAATATCTTTGTTTAATGTGAAAATATTCCTAGTAACCCAAATTTTTCGGTTGCAGGGGGTGTATTTTTCCACTACAAAATCGAGAACCATGAAAGTATCGTAGAATACAACGAATACATTCGTTTAATGTAAAAATATTCCCAGCAGCATATCATTTTTAAAAGATATGCCTTTTTCATCAAAATAATGGAAGGGGTTGCAGGGGATATAATTTTTCGCGAACACGTTGAAAACCATTATTTCTTATGAAAATCTTCATGGCTGGCCATGAAATTATTGTTCTGAAAAATAAAATTTCTTGACTAGCTATGCATTTTAACTACCAATGGTGGCTTGACGCACTTCTTTTCGTTAACAGTAAATTCCCCCAATTCGTGGCTCAAACCCATACTGCCTTCAATAGTCATTTTTGGTCCCCCTTGTTTCCGAACACTTGTATGCAATTCTTTCAAATTTCATGGAGTCTAAGGCAAAACCAAGAATATTCATTTGGACATCCTATTTTCAATTCCCAGGTTTCAAATCTGATATCATTTATAAATAAAGAAAGTGGAATCCTTGAGATCATTTTCGAAAAATGTATCAATTTTCACAAAGTCAAGAATTACCTTCAATTTCTCTTTTCAATACGGAATTCAATATTGTGACCTACATATCAAATAAATAATTACATGTCAGAATCTAAGAAAATATATCTTAGAAATTGTAACGGAGTTACTAAGTCCGAGTTTTGAAGTTTTTCTGTACACCAGAGTTCACTTGGTTTTCGATTACAAACGTGTTTTATAGAGAATGTCAGTATCCCGGTTATTTCTGGGTTTGAAAATGGCGTTTCTATTGAAGAACACTCAGGAAAGCCCTGGGGATTCAGCCCACTCGTTAGTCACGCTCCATAGGCATTTAAAATCTCCGGAATACATTCTAGTACTCAGCAGTCCCGACCGATAACCATAATGTGTTCAAAAATATGTTTGAGATATGTTTCTCCGTTTACCAGCTGTTGCAGCCCTACAAACGACAACCCTTACTATGTGTGATTCCTAACACGGGTTGGACAATAGCAAGTGAAAATCGTTCGTTCAGCCTGCGGCTCAAACTACCGGTTAACACGGCGGTCGTTTGAGGAAGTGAACAACGCATCCACGTTGAACCGATTGGCTACCGACCCATCAGACAATTAAGCAATGGCGTACGCGGCCTACGCAGAAGAAACGTGAAGAGTGGAGACGAATTTGGTATACAAACATGAGCCAGCAAGAGCAAATCTTGAGTTTTAGCGTAGAAGACAGACTCTCCGGTCTCTGATACTCCGACATGTTCAGTAGCAGACTAGTATTCGATCTATCATTGTACTGAGTTATCCGTGCGTCATCACTCCGAGTCGAGGTTGCGTCGCGACGCGTGGGAAGCGTTTACTTTTCATTATTGTTTTGACTCTGTCGCATATCTTTCTGTAAACCACTATTTCAGGACCTCTTGGATCCTGCTGGCTTTTCTCTCTTCTTTACTTTTCTGGACCTTCGACGAGTTGCTACTGGGTCCTTCTTCTCGGTTGCGCTATTCTTTGTTTTGTAGGTGTGTCTAGCAAATATCAAGTTCATAGAGTTGTTCATAGATCTTCTGTTTTCTCTTCCCCACTTGCTTGTTGATACCGCCAGTGTAGCTTAGTATGCTTTTGCTGCACTCTGAATTGAGCTTTGATACCGTTTTGTTTCAGATAATGTATACAGTCCCTGTATACAGTTGATTGTATTTTGATGGATAGTGAAACATATTTGCAGCTAGTAAACAGGTTGAGTTCCCAGCACAGTCTGACTTTCTGGCTACCGATTGTGTCTGGAACTCACTGACCCCTGGATTACCGTGTCTCCACTGTAGCTGCTCAGGTTAGTGATGCATGTGTCACTATAAATTCACAAGGCTGGCGCTCCCGAAAACCCGTCTGTACCGTCAAAGAGCGTCAAATATTGAATTGACACTTCAAATTGACTAATCCGTATTCTAAACTGATCTAACTGATTTTCAAAATGTTCACAATTCGAAGGCTCTAGTTCATTTTCAGTCGGGTTCTTACGAGATCTCCGTTTGTTTAATAAACTTGGTTCCCGTTTCGTTGTCTAATCACCACGTTCAAAAACCGTTCATCGGAGAAGACAGAAGTATGACTTCAAAGGTACACTTATTCTGTACTTTTTAAGAATTGTTTAAATAAATCAAAATTCTAGATGGCTGGAAATTGATTCCCCACTGCTTTTTCATCAAGCTTTCTGGATCTAACAGAGCAAAGTTTTTTGAACCTATTGAACCCCACCTTACTTCCTTTGGGTTGCATTGTGCTTGACAGAAGTTTTGTACAGGACTATTCGAACTGAAAGAACTTTATACAAGTAAGGAGCTACATTTTGAAATTTGCAAATTTTTGAGTTTTTTGCAAAACCTGCTCATTGTTTTAGCAAAAATTGTATCCCACCATGGAAATCTTTGAGGTACTATTGTTGTTGTATATTAATTCATTTTCGGAAATATCTTTGTTAGGTAATATAAATAAGTCAATTAAGTTGGTTGGCTGGCAATTTGATTTTGTACATTTTCTTCACCAATACGCTTTCAACTTCTAACTTCTTTTGGGTTATACTGTGTTCAGAAGAAGTCTGCTAAAGGAGTATTCGTACTGAAAGAACGGTGCATAAGTGAAGAGTGTAATATTTCATTTTTCCACTTTTCACTTCATACTGTTTACGAGACAATCTGAACATAAAAAACCTTCCTTGCCAATTTTAACTTATAGATAATACAAGTTACTCAAATTTTCATTTTCACAGATCTGGGATATTTCTGAGCAGTCTGCATCAGTACCTACTTCAAACAAATCATAATCAGAATGCCGACACCTATTCAAAGTCCATATAGTTCATTTTGATTGTTTTTATCCATTTTACACTTGGCTATACAAATAGGCGTCTACAAGTACTCTCCTTTTTTTTTGCTCAATCATAGAGTTGTTTTTCACAGTAATTAACATTGAGTGAGAGGAGAGGTACAAACAGAGATACTTTGTGTATATGTTTGAAGGAACTGGTAGAACAGATGGTAACATTGCCTGAGTTCTGAACTGAAACGATTCTATGTGTGTAGGATGAAATTTGAAAGGGTCTTTTCTATGCCTGACTTCACATAGAGTGAAACCAATTTTGACAATCATCAATTGGAATGGCTATAGATGTTTGTTTTAGCTCTAAAGATCAATCTACTTGTGCTTCTGAACTCACGAAAGTTATTCTATCATGCATAGTTGCATATATTTCTTTTTCAATGACACGAACTTCTAACGGTAAACCTTGGTTCCCAGTGCTGAAAACCGAACTAGGTTTGTTAATGCTCGTAACAGGTGCAAACTCAGGATAGACGAAATCAAAGAACTTTACAATCAGAAGATTAGGGATAAAATGCTTGTCAATCCCAACGGGTCTACAACCTTCTGGTCGATAGTTAAAGCTGTTGATCAAAACTTTACAAACTCTACACTAACATAAGCGAATGGTTCAATTGCAACTACAGCTATAGAAGAAGCAAATCTACTAGCTGAACAATTTGCTTCCCGTTCCACAGTCAGTTTTTTGTGCCGGAACAATGCCGGAAATTACTTTGCTACAACATCTAGTCAGGCGAATTCTGAAACAGCTCAATATGAACAAGGTGTCTGGCACCTTGTGCAAAGGAACTTGTGCCAGTATTCTGTAGACTTTTAAACCTGTCTTATAAGAAAGGGGTTTTTCCTTCTTGTCGGAAGATTGCTCGTGTTCAGCCTATTTTCAAAAAGGGCAAGAAAAATATTTATAGATCAGTCGCTTGGAGACACAAGCACTACAGGAAAATCCTTGAGATGCTCTAAGAGCGGTACCTATGCGAAAATAGCGATTCACGTTGGATATGAATCGCTGGAAATTAAATTCTTTTGGGAAAACGTTATCAGCCAGTTTCTTCTACATAAACGCAGTTCTCCAAACATATGATATTTTAAACAGTGGAGTTTGAGGTGCACTGAGCAGTTCAGTGCTTTAAACCCTGAGGTAAGACCCTGTATTTCGTTATTTTATTCTATTGAAGCAACTATTGAACAGTGTATAACAATTCGAAACTTTGACTATCAGATTTATTGATGAAGTAACGGTATGAATTCAATATCGCCTACTGACTATTTTTTGCATATTTCAACATGGTAATGCATACCCTATTGAACTGTATTGGTATGTTTGAAGTGTCTTCTATCTCGGTGTAATTAAGTTGGTCTACAGTGACAAGTGAAAATATTTTCTGGAAACTTCTGTAGATGGCGTCTGAATGGGAGCTTACAATTCTGTAACTCTTCTCAGCACATTTACTCCTGATTCAAATATCATTGCTATCAATGATGAATCCATTTTTGAAAATAACTTTATTGAATAACATAAACCAAATAAGTTTCACAGATCTTTTCCTGTTGCAATGGATCGATACGTCATTTGTGATACTGAAGAGCTGAGTGAATTGTCTTCGTCTTTTGTGTGATGTATATCCTCCTCAGATGCATTTATTTGTACTATAGGTGTAGCTTGGTGATGTGGACTTGCATCGGGTACTGTTGTTTTTATGAATAACGACATCACTTCCCATGGCATCAACCTAAAACACAATAAATCGTAAGAATTTCATCAGAGCAAATGGAAATTGAAGATTTTTTAAGATGTTCTTACGAGACCAGTTATGCTAGAAGAAGATTGACTAGTTATGACAGCTCACTCGGCATACTTCACATTTATACATTT
>WOGO01006522.1:0-11707 GCA_015342085.1 Leptinotarsa defecta
ATAGAAATAAATACATTTTGAAATAATTATTGAATGAATAAGACAGTAGAAATTGATGAGTATCCGAGTACTTGTTATAATAATAAAACATACAAGAAATTAATTTTGAATAGATCTATGAGAATTATAATGAATTTTCAATGAATTTATATAATGAAATAACAAATAGGTATTACAACATTATAAAAAAATTACATCATAGTAATATGATAAAAAAATCCAATGAGTAAGGAGAATTTCATCTGTGGAAGATTCGTTAAGCTCAGTCGTTAAAGTTGTGTCAACTCCTGGTGAGTACAAAATACCTCCCACGTTCGAGTATACATATACCCCCAGTTCTTTTTTGAACGAATGCTTATTATTAATTCTTTTATTGTTTCAGGTACCGAATTATAATATTTCAACGAAACATATGAAAAGGCTCGTTGAGAAATTGTTTTCTTTAGAATTTATGAGTAGGTGAGTACATTTCAATTTCGTGTATTATATTCGTGTTCTGGCTCAGCTGGTTCTGAGTTACAGAAATCAAATCTGAAGTTTAAACATAGAAAACATAGCTGTCCAATATCAAAAAAATTGTTTCTTCATACAGGATATCGGAAGAAAATCTGAGGGGTTTATTGGGATTTTTTTGGATTTTTTTTAATAAAAACAGTGTTTTGGATTCATTCAATTATAAAACAACAACAATAAAAATTAAATGGCGCTCCGGGGCGACTTCATTGATTCCAGTGGCGTATTTGCTTTTTCAGCTGCAGGAAAACCTAGAAACATCTGCAGCACCACATCATCTGAAAACATTGATCTACCAATGTCCTCTCTCATAAAACAAAATGTAGAGTGTCTTGAGAGGCACCAATAAATTCAATACATCGCCAGAACACTTCGTGATACGACTATCATCAAACTTAAACCAGTTCGTTTCGTCTTTGACCAAGGCGTAATAATGATCAAATTAAACGCCAGAACCGCAATGAACAATGACTGCATGAATATTATAATAGTGGTCTGCTAGATTGAAGTGTTCACCTATTTCGAACCTTCGAAAGAGTTTGGTTCTTCCGTCAGAGGTTGAGTCTTGTTTGAAGATCATCGGTGTTATTATTAGATTGACTGGTGCCTCAGCTATACTTGTTTCCTTATAACAGTCAGTTAGTTTGGCGCATGTTTGGCAATACAGTCCATTATTTGAAAATTACATTTTCAGATGATTCAACAATAAGCGTTGCACGGAGTGGTTATTAGTCATATTAGGAAACGCTAGATGAAATTTCAGAAATTCACATACATTTTTGCTACCTCTTGAACATTCACTACAAAGTGAACAAGTGAGGATTTTTCCAGCAAAAGATTGACAAACACAAGACGAGATAGACTCTATGAAATCATTCAATCCAGAGCGATCAGGAGTATTTATTCTGCTGTTGTTTTGCCCACGAAGAGTATTCAACAAGAACGTCAAGAATTCAGAAAAATTCTCTTGTTGTCCTAACGATTATCTAGTGGACTTCAAAGACTCCAGGAAATCGGTTGAAGGGAAAGATAATACATTGCTACGAAACTGCAGCTGCATGAACAGGTATTTGAGTTTGGTGAATAAATAGGAAACATTCTCGTTCTCGTTCATCATTGAAACCTCGGTCTTGAAAGTTTTCATCATGAATAACACTTGTAAAATGCTATTCATGTATCAAGTTCTTCCTAAATTATATAATCCAATTTCATTGTCAAATTTTTCAGGACAACTCATCTCTACTGATTCGTAAGGAAGAACATGTTTCACATATCTGGATTATTTCCAAAGGATGAGCAAACATTTCTCAAGAGGTTTGAATTGATGAATAATTTCACGCAGTTTTTCAATAATGAAGTTCATATGGGAGTTCCACCTCAAGTTATTATCGATGTACACGCCTAGATATTTAATGCTTCTTACAGATTCAATATATAATGTTTTTCTCAGATAAGTTTACTACAATCTGAAGGAATAGTGCAGCTCCGGATTTATTGCAACTGAAGGTGATGAGTTTAGTTTTTTCCGGATTGACAGTAAACAGTTTTTGGCAAAACCAGACATTTATGAGAATAAAATGTTTTCCACTATGTTTTTTAATTCGTCCCAAGTATCCTTCTGATAGAATATTGTAGTATCATCGGCGTATCCAATTACTTTTCTCACACTGTTCAGTCCAAATACATCGTTGACATAAAGGTTGAGAAGAACAGGACCAAGAACAGTACCTTCAGGTATATCACATTTAATATATTGCAGTTCACTCAGGTCACCACCTATTCTCACTACTTGTTTCTTTTTTCTAAATGACAACTCAGAATATTGAGACAGATTAATTTATATATATTGCAAAATACATTACTGATTGAAAAAGTCTGACTTATCATGGCGGAATCCCAAAATTCCGCAACTGCTTTTCAAAATTCAAAGAAGTGAGTGTCATTGTATGAAGAATTGAAATATTTTTCATATAGAGTGTCAAACGACCCTTCTTATCATTCGAAAAAGAAAACTTGAAAGCAGCCTCTTGGCGGTAAGTGATATCACACTGTTGGCTTTTCATAAAAAAGTACTGAAGATTATATTGTTCGGGAAAGAAAGGAATAAAGCAATCAATTAAAAAAACTACTCAATATAGAAATTTTCTCAAACATTGATATCTTGCTTCGTCCAAAAGTTAGGAGGAGGGGAAGTATTTATATTTGCATTTATAAAATTTATAAAAAGTTAGTTTTTCCAATTCTTTCATAATAATCCATTTTGATAGATGAACAGATTTGAGTAAAAGCTTATAAATGAAAATCTGAGTTCATCTAGAATAGGTCTCTTCAATAATTCAATTCCTACAGTACATACAATTGAGAAGTACATGTTGTTTCATTTCCAGAAGTTAATTTCAGACAGATGCCAAATCAAATTGAAGAAAAAATGAATTGAAAATGACCATCTACGAGACTTTGAACACCAATTCGAATTTTAAATTGAAAAAGTTCCGAGGCATTGTTGAATTTTATTCAAGGCAGTTCATCAATTAAATCCACTTACCCAGAAAAAATATCTTCCGCTGGTGTGAAGGAATGACTTCGAGATCGGTAAATGTTCGGAATCAATTGAAATCAATTTGAAAAGTTTTTAATAGGCTATTGTCCCCACGAAGATGAATTTAGATGATCGAAAGAAAATATGCATAGTGAAGAAAATATACAGCCTTCATTTGGATACCTGTTGATGTTTTGTGATTGATGTTTACTATGTGTTATACCCAGGTTCTTAGAAAACTTGGTCTATATTTGATGAAAATATAATATAAACGAATGACATATCACACATTCCTACTCAAAATCATAATATGATACTTAAAAAAACAAATATACAGTAATAACAACTTTTCGAATATTCAACATTTGAATAGAACTTTGACTATCTGCCACTTATACAAATAGTTGTGATAACATTTCGGATGCCAAAATTGACTGTCTTCTGAAAAATTATTGAATTTTACAGTTATAAAATCAAGCAGTTTTCACGCGTTTTACTAACATGCGTCTAGAAACCCGTCTAGAAATAAAACATGTTTTCTCGACAGAGGTACATCATGGTTGAGTATGAAACGTTCATCAGAAGAAATTTGAGTGTAGAAAGGAATACGTTCATTCCAAAACAGACACGGTACCTCAACACCAGAACTGCAACACACTTCCCAACGCGCGTTGGGAAGTGTGTTGCACTTCCAATCAACCAAGCTAGTGTCTTCAGCATGTGAAGTAGACTAATTCCTAACTCCCAATCTGGCCTCAATTTATATCTAACAGGGACCACTTCCACTTTCAGACATGAACCAATGATTTCAGGTAGACATTTTTTCTTAAAAATCCATAGTTATTTTAACGAAGCGATTCATATGAGAGTTAACAATGGACAGTGTGACTGTGTCACTGTTCATAAAGGCATGTCTCATATTGGTATTTCCAAACTTCCGAAAGCATCCAAAAAAATGGTATCATGTACAATCTCAACAATTCTAAACAATTTTCATATATTTCGTGATTATTCTTCAAGGTGTGTTGCGGCACTGCTCTCCGGAATCAGTTATATGTTGTCTGTTTGAGACGAGTTTTAATACCTCGCTTATTCTGACCGATATATTTTTTGTCACAGTTCCTATAGATAATTCAGTTTCCCAACATCTCTGTAGGGTTGAGGTGAACAATACGTTTTTTATGCTAGTTTTTTCGACTTCACATTCACATTCACGATTTCATTCCTTACTGTATTTTGATTTATACGGAAAAACAATGAATTTTTAATTCAATGTCTTTTCGAAAAGTCGAAGATTAACGAAGTTCCTCTTTACAAAACCGTTCCGTTATTAACTCAATTACTGTATTTGAAGGATACCCGTTGCTTTCATCTATATTCCTGACAACATTTTTCTCAATGTCGTATCTTTCTTTATCGAGAAATGTAACATATATATGGTTGATTTGAATTTATTATACGCCATGGGTTCCAGTTTCACCTTCAGTAACGTGAATTTCAATTAGTTTCCTGAAGAGGTCGAATAGGCGGAAACACTCAACTTGTTTGTAATTATTCGTTATAAGTGAACGTTTACTCTTTGGGCCACATATGTTTATAAACCAACATGGTAATTCCCTCATTCGTAATTATATATTGTGATAAAAAAAAGTCTTCTGTACTGAAAGGTTTATGTCGCTCCCGCAAAATCAGTAATCACTTTACAACATCGTAGGGTAAGTGACCATTGAATCAGAAAAACACGTGGGAGGCGAATGAGTCAAGAATAATAAGCTTCTGCATATGCCCTGCTAAAATTGACGTTGGATAGTAAAAACAGTACTATTCAACCGAAGTCGAAGGCGAGTGAAATCTATTTGACACTTTACTGTGACCTCAAGATTTTATTGTTTTCGCACTTCAGCGTCTTAACGAAGCATTTCATCCAATAATCTAAACAACCATTTCAACAAAGTAGTAGAGTCGACTGAATATTTTTTTCTGGAATAGATGTGTCTCTACTGAAGCGAAAAACTACATAACAAATAACATAACAAACAAATACACATAAC
This sequence comes from Leptinotarsa defecta, assembly GCA_015342085.1. Classification (NCBI taxonomy): domain Eukaryota; kingdom Metazoa; phylum Arthropoda; class Insecta; order Coleoptera; family Chrysomelidae; genus Leptinotarsa; species Leptinotarsa defecta. The sequence goes on from WOGO01006522.1 coordinate 5,104, forward strand.
AAATACACATAACAAATAACATAACAAATACCTTGATAGCCGTTAAAGTCCATAACGAATTCAATCACCCGGAAGTAACTTCAGTGTCTTGACAATACTCTAACAGTTCTGAAGGTCAATGAAGCATCAAGAGGGTATCGTTATATCAATGAAATATAGTTATAGTCTGAGACCCCATATGCTAGACATGCTGGAAAAAGCATTGATGATATTCATTATTATTGGATCTGTTTTATCATTCAACCTTATATATGACTGGAAAAAGGAAACTTTCCACCTAAAAAACCATTATTTTTCAATTTTGAGAATAAATCATTTTTTAAAAAGATTAGGTGATATTCTATTTTTTCAAACATTCCATCACAGGGTTTGATTTGAATTCAAAACAATCAACTTCACCAGCAAAGCATGGCACCATTCAAAAATTATTTTCACAAGTCTGAATCTAGAAAACCGGAACAAACGAGGCACTATTTCAATTCTAGCTTCAACCATCACATACTGTACATCAAATTTGAACAAAGGGTATCCATAGTTTATGTGTATCTGCTGTACGGATTTTGGAACGAAACTAGAAAATTGGATGGGTATTGAACATATCTCGGGATGGAAAGCTCGGCAAAATGCTACGTAAATACTGATGTGGATTTGAATAGTCTGTTTCATCCTGGAACATAGTTTGATATGATTTCAGAATGAATAGAGCTGGATATGGTGATGTTTCAGACAGTCAGAACATGAATGAGTTTTTTATTCGTTCGAGGATAACTCAACCGTCGGAAACCAGTTCATATAACGTTTTGATTATTGCACAAGACATTTTGTGAGCAGAAGCTAGTTGAATAACGTTGACCATCTAGGAAGAAACCGTCAACGTTGAGTTTGTTTCTCTTTAAGTTCATTTATTGGATTTAAGTTGGAATTTCCATTTCAGTTACTATGATTGATTTTTCTGGCATGTAGGACCGGTTTGAGAAACTAATTCTGTTCATATGGTATACTTCATCAACTCATTAAAATAATTGCAAAAGATAAGGAATGAGAAGTTACGTAGTTCATTTGAACTTTTTCATAGCTGAAAACATTCAACCGTGCAACTGTAAGTTGTGGTCACATTTTTTAAAAAGTTGTCTATTCAAAAACTGTAATCAGCAGTAGTAAATATTTCTTCATTTCAAGTTATCGAATTGAAAATGGCTTCTTTAGCAGATAGAGAAATTCTGGCTTTCTACTTCTCCATTTTCATACAAAAAAATGTGAAAAACTTGAAAAAAAAAATCCTCTCGAAATAACTACTTTCATATAAACGAAAGAAAATACTTTCGAAACAAGTACGTCCATATGAACATTAAAATATATAAAAACTATTTTTCTATTAGGTTTCTACAGAACCAGGAATCATTCATTGCTACACAATATGGTTTATGGAAGAGGTGAAATTTTACTCACATGGAACATTATCATTCTCTATAGCGGACATTGATGTTTCGAAATGAGATACTTGCCCTATTGCCTCTCCAGTGCAAATCTGGACAGTTATTAGTTGGGGTACTTGACTTTTTTTTTGGAGTTGATATGAAGTTGTGTGATAGTTGGAATGAAAACATAAACTTCAAATTGTAATTAACGGATATAGTTTTGAATACCCCTACCAATAGATAGCACCACTCATACAAAAAAAAGGATTGAATGTTCCATAATATTCTACAGAATTTGAGACTGACTAGAATAATTTACAATTATTTGGAGTATTATAGAATATTTCCAAAAGTTCTAGATTATTGGTCAGCATCCCACCATATTTCATAATATTCCGGGATGTTCTGGAATGTTGTGAAATATTCTCGAATAAAATGGTTGTGGCTTCCGAAGCCGAAGTTTTCGGTGTGAATATTTTTCGGGTTTGATGGTTGTGGATAATGTGTGTGGATAATGAAGTTGAAAATCAGAAGCATAAACAAACAGTTTTCAGACATGAAAATACATAAAATATAGCCTTAACGATACCCTTCAAGTGATAAAATTCAAGTGAAATTTGGTGAAAATATTTATTAATCAAGCCAGGGTATACATATCATGATAACCTTGCAAGGCCGTTTCCGGGCGTTCTAATGTTTACATTAATTCAGATTTGACCTAATTTTCGGCCAATCAAAGTGTATCTGAAAGAGTTTTTTTATTTATAATCCATGAACTGAACAACAAATCAAAATGGTGAAAATTTCAAGTAATTCGGAAAATATTTCTTATGCCCACATATCAGAAAACCAAAGATAAATGATGCAAACAATTTGGGAGTTGCAGTGATGATGTAATTACTATTTTTGAAGCTATGAAAAATATTGATTGGAAGTCGATTCATTGGAAGTTTTCTACAAGGACCCGATATATATTGTAAGGAAACATTTCAACGAAACATTGATGTGAAAATAGCGGTTTCACATAGACATCTACACTAATATATTTGCATTATGTAGCCAGAAGGTTATGGCGAAGATTCTGGTAGACTTTGCAGACTACTGAAGACTATCTACAGGTTGGAGCAGGCATCTATGAACAAAATATTCAGTTCATTCTTGAGAAAAACACACAACAGACTAATGATAGTAAAAGACTTTTCTGAAATGGAATTGTTTTTACATTAACTAAATGACACATTCAAAATAACATTTTTTGAAGCAGATTCATATCCCTTCGTCAATATATAGCTGAGTAATAATATATTTATGAGTCGAAAAGCATACGTTCTGAAACTATTGAGAACACATTTAACAAGAAAATTTCGTATCCTGACAATTTTCACAGGAGACTGAGATATTTCACATCAGCAGACCATAATATATTTCTTTTATGGTGAATTAATTGAGTCAACACTGAACTATATGAAAGTTTGTCATTGAGATTGCATCAATACTTGAGAAGTATTTCTGATTACGGATTGGGTTATCAAGGGAAACAAGGCTTTGACATAAAACGACCCAGATTTTGTTGGATCCCTGAAGACAGACAACGTTTGCATTATCAATCGCTTCTGATAAATATATTGCAACATGCGAAATGATCAAGAAGCTGTTATGGTTTCGTCAAAGAAAGTTACGATCAATATCTCTGTATGTGGAAAATAGAAGTGTAGTCATATGTTTGAAAATAATGATGGATCGGCAGTGAAAAATAAGAAACATCTGAAAACTGTATTTATTTCGTGAAAAAGGTGGTGAAGAAATGAAAGCGATATTTCAATCAAACCATTGCCACGTGTAAGATTTGGGAAGCTGTGATATAGAATAATGGAAATGATGAAAGAGAAAGTGATATTCGAGAAAGTATATAGATTCTTCTGGAAAAATTTACAGTAAAATGGATTAAAAGGGGTCTCTCAGTCAAAAAATTAAAATTTTGCTCTACTTTGCCAAGCTTTCGCTTCTGATGGAAAGCTTCTTCAGGGCCTATAATTCATTGAGTTGTTAATTTTTTGCCATACTTACAGTGAACATGAGTGAGAAACAATTAATTGAACATATAAATTGATGAAAGAAAGATAAACATGTCTGGATTTTTTGGTTTGACAAATGTCATATTCTCACATGAATGTCAGAGATTATCAAATCATCTTTGACTATAAAGAGAGAGAGTTTATTGATATAATTTTTATTATTATCATTATGTGTTTTGGTGTAGTTTCAGTATGTTATGCACAGCAAATTCAAAGACAAGGTCCCCTCAATAAATCAAGTGGATATTGTTTATAGTATTCCGTATCAATCATGTGATAAGATATATGTTGGCTAAACTTCGCGATCATTAGGTGCTAGAATTACTTCGCACAAAAGTGACTTGTAGATTACACCCAGAAAGATGCTCTTTAACAGGCCATGTGAATAAGTTTGACCACCATATGGAATATAACTCAATGAAAGTGTTAACCACTGAATCAATCTCGCTTAAAAAGTTTTTTCTAAAAATGTCCTACATTTTTGAAAACAAAAATTGTATGAACAAAAGAACAGACATTAATCACCTAAGTGAAATTTATTTCTACTTATTGACTCTAGACAAGAACTTTCACAATTATTATATCAATTTGAACAATTCTATTGTATAATCAGATCACAATTTCAATCTTATCATAGAAATTTTGAACAGAACAATTTTACATTATGAACTAGTGTACACTTGGTACTCCTAGTGAAATTTTAAGCTTGTCAGTAGTCAGTCTGTCATATTTCAAAGTTCTAACCGCGAAATCGATCATTTGAGTCTTGCACATACGAGGTCAACGACAGTCTGACAGAAAAATATATTTTCAAAAAAAAGATCAATCATTCAGAATTGTATATCATCTTCATCAATGTCTCATCATTTCTTCTTCAACATCAATGTAATAATCCTCACATAAGATGTAAGTTATGAGCATGTAATATTTTTGATTTCACAGTACAACTTATATTATTGTAGTTTCCCTGATGATGGAAATATAAATTTCCGAAAGTTTGGACTAACTTAAAAGAGTACTCATTCACTTGCTGCAATACCCCACTATCCAACAGTAGATTTGAATAGTGTATTTTCATAATATCGATACCGGGAAGTACGGCCTCCGCATTCTCTATTCTTTTCATTGCAGCGGAATTTGATGATGATGATATGTATGTCGATTTGCCAGTTTGATAGAGCAATATGGCCCAAGTTGACACAGTAGAAAGAAAGATTCAAAAATCTTGAAATGAGAAGAGCGTTTCATTCAACATTTTAAAGGACAAAATACAAGCACTTCAGAAAAATCCTTAAGGCGCTCTCAGAGCGGAACCTGTGCGAAAGTAGCGATTTGCATTGGATTTAAATCGCTGGAAATTAAATTATTTTGGAAAATCGTTCTCACAAGTTCATTCCATATAAACGCAGTTCCCCAGATGAAAGAATTCTTAAACAACAATGAGTAGCCAGAGTCTGTCGAGTATTTCTAATATATACCGCTCTTGGTGGAATTAAATGTGCCGAGTCACTTGAACACTATCAGTGAAAGTATATATAGAAGAAAGACAAATCTCCAAACCCTCTTCAATATTCCAGGCTAGCAAGGTTGCACGCGACGTTTGCGTCTCCAATCAGGCAGATGGCTCTTTTCTGGATAGAATCCAGCTACTTCAGGGTATGTTTGGGGGCAGAGCTCTATACATGAGAAAAGTACCCCAAAAAAGGTCTGATCTGAGCTTTAAAAAGCATTAAAAGTTGGTGAGGTGTGTACAGTTCTCTGGTTCGAAACAGTGTTCAGAGCTTTTGAGAAGAATCCTTCGCAATTCCAGCGACATGATTGTGCCAAAACATATTGGTGTCCATTTTAACCCCCAATAAACTTATCGAAGCTGAAAGTGGAATTTTATCACTCAACATTATTATATCTAGTTCGGAGACATTTATCTTCTTGGAAAAAATCGATGCCTGGGTTTTTGTGGCATTGAATTGAACTTATTTACTTTCATACAAATTCGAAAACAATTCTAGATCCTTATTAAGATATGCAACCTCCTGTTATTCCAAATGGAATGACAAGACAAGTGTGCTGTCTTCAGCAAATCGATATATTGGTTTCTTGGTTTTGCAATAAGTCGTTGATATAAAATAAAAAGAGGGTCGGAGACAATATGGATCCCTGGAAACACCAGCATTGATGGTGACAGTATTAGATATCCATCGACAGCCACTTGCAGGGAACGTTTTTTCAAGGAGCTGAAGAGCCATGCACAAAAATGATCCGACAAGCCTTGCCATCGAAGTTTGGCTGGCAAACCCTCTTGCTACACACAGGGTATTAGGAAGCGCACAGCTCTTGATTCTCGTTGTTTCTCGATAGCGTTATTCCAACTATGGGTTACATAGAAGGGCGCCTGTTGATCTTTGTTTACGAAACCCGTATTGATGATTGCTCAAGATGTTAAAGCCCTCCAAATATTTGAGGATACGTCTTTCTCTATGTATTTGGATATCACTGATAACAAAGCGACTGGTCTTTAGTTATTTAGAAGATTTTTCTTGCCCTTATTGGGAATAGACTAAATGCGAGCAATGGATTATTATCAAATTTCTAATTGGCATACTCGTGCCAAGAAAACCATGGATATTTCCATAGGTATTTCAGCATATTTCTTCCGTAAAATACCTCAGAGAGTAGTTTTTGAGCAAGAAATAAAATTTAATTACTCCAGTATGAAAACCAATTCATTTTCTGGAAAACTATTGATGTATCCGAATCATATGCTGCGTACAATTCAGAGTGGGGAATCCCAGTATATTCTTTGAGAGGTATGAAATTTAATAGCACTTCAATTCTCCTCTATGGCTGTACCCACTTTTTTCCGAGAAGTTCATTGCACAAAAATTGTGATCAAGATACCGCGTTTGGAAACAGCGGAATGAATTGGAATGCAAAGAGGATGCATAGACCGTTAACAAACCGATGCGTATTTGAGATTAGCGTTGGTTGAATAGAAATGTGGCAATCAAACGGAAAAGGCAATTGCTTCCCTTTGAAAACATTTCCTATTTGAATTTCGTGAGAGGTTTATATACGGTGAGTGAATATACTAGATTTACATAACATTTTTTC
>WOGO01006523.1:0-11706 GCA_015342085.1 Leptinotarsa defecta
CGATTAGGATACTAATAATCGAAACGTCGTGGAGTAACTTGGTTTGGAATTTTTTTAATTTTCAATTTTCATTTTCTGTTTATAACTTTTCAATTTTTTTTTAATTTTCAACTCGTGTTGATAGTTCAAATTAGTTTTTGGTTGTTGCTTGCATTTTATTTAATTGTGATTTCAGTTTTTTTTGCTTAATACAATTGTTACTTTTCAGCTATTCTTTAATTTTTTACAGATTCTTTCAGAGATTTCAAATCAATTTATATTATATTAGTATTAGACAATGGAAGTCCGAACTAATGAAATTATATGGGTGTACTCAGTATTTTCTAGATTCCCGTTTCCTCTTCTGCAAGTACCGGTAAGCAAAAATAACGTCCTCCTCTGAGGAGCTCATGACGACTGATGAAAACAACTGCTCCGTTGCTTATTCTATAGGCCTATAGGCTATCGTATCGCTCCGGTGTGCACTGGAGTGTTTCGAGGATAAAAGTTGCATCGGGCGATAAAAGATTGCTCAGGTTGCTTGGTTTATCGTATCGCTCCAATGAGAACGACGCCTTAGTGATAACCAGAATAACCATTTTTTATCCTTGAGAAAAATGACTCATTTACGAAGCGATTTCAAGCAATACAGTATTAATCTTTATCCAGTTAAGTACCTTAAATACATTATGCCTCTTATACAGAAAATGATCTTTTACAGCATGTAATTTAAATGGATATTTTCGTAGATATTACAGATTTAAAATGCAGGAACATAACGGTTGCAGCGGTACCGGCCGATGGCTATTGCCTATAAATAGAGCGTCGATGACCGCGCTTCGCCTTATAGCACTTGATAATTAGAAGCGATCGCACACGTTTATATGTATATTTAGTATCAGCATTGCATTCGTGCGGAGCCAAAGCGATCCGCTAGTATTTTATAGTCATTAAACTACCAGAGAAATATTTTATTTGCACAAATTATAAGATCAGAAAAAAGGCAGTCAGGATAAAGTACTCAACTGAAACTTCCCTATTTTACAATAAAATACTCTTATGCGCCGCCTATGTACGTACCCGGAGTTTAACCGGTCTTAACTGAGGTCTTCGACCGCATTCCTCGAGCGCTGACAAAGAAACGGAAAATAATGACGGGCGATCTTAAAGAAACGAAAAGTAGGAAAGTGTTCCACAAATCCGAATTAAAGAGACTATTCTTGGTGCGTGACCTCCTCCGCAATGGTCATCAAGAAGATCATTGTGGTAGATCAAGGATGACCAAAAACAGAAGTCGACACAACGAAATGGCGGTCATCAAGTGCAAAACCAGGTCAAAATATGAAGATTACAAAACTGTACTTTAAAACGGAATATAACTAATCTCATCTATTTTTGATTGGTTGATCTTCTTTGCAGCAGATGGACAATTTAAGATCAAAGCGAATTTATAAGATCAGGGCATACTCTCAAGTTCCGTATGTTGCAGGTGACAAAGTTATAGGTTTACTCATCGATAAGACGAAAAATTTACAAAAATTTACAGTTTTCAATAAAGACGAGGTTATGTAACTGAAACTATTCTACCTTTCAGAAATACTTTTCTCAAGATTTTTCCCGTCTTAGAAGCTCCACGAAAATTTAGTTTACATCGCACTAAACTGTCTCTTACACATATGTTTGAAGCCTGAAGATGTATTGAGAGAGAAAGTAGAATAACTTTGTAAAAGCTATATTCCGTTTTTTTTTGCCGTGGTCTGCAGATTTTTATGCCTGCCTTTGAATAACCTGCCATTGGATAATCGACATTGTTTGTGTACCTCTGAAGACAGGTGTTCTCACAAACAAGGTCAAGTAATCTTTGATAATGTCTACCGTAGTACTAGACGAAACGTCAGGCATGAAACTTGCAAACCACGACCAAAGAACCCGGAAAATAGCTCTCTCATTTGATAAAAGCAGAATAAACTGGATTATCGACATCAAGAAAAATACAATTGCGTTGGTCATGATCCAAATTCACTTTTTTATTTCAAGCTGAATATTTTACTTGAAAAGTATATTAACGACATGTGAAACCTTTTTTTCAGCATTGCACTCAGCATTCCATTGTCAGAGGACAATCACAGTTAACAGTTATGAATACTCCGACCCGTTACTTAATGAAAGTTATTTAAGCTACCCCGGCACATCATCGGTTGCAGCCTCATGAAAATCAAACCACCACTCGGTGACAACGATTCCAAGAATTGCATTTATCTTATACCATGAAATGTTAACGAGAAAAAGAACACTGTTTGGACATACTAACGTAACATCCCATAACTTGTATCTGAAATCATTCATAAAGTGGGACACTGGGTCAATTGGCAGTTTGAGGAAATTGCGCACATATATAACAACGACGCATTCAGCCAGATCATTATGGAGATCCGAAATTTTTGGGAATCTTCAGGAAAGCAGGAAAACGGACAATTAAATGAAAAACAGCGCAACTCGGAAGGAGAAACGGGGCAGCACGTTCAATTGATATACGAATAGAATTATCAGGAATAATCCACGATCACCGTTGTGGATATGAATCAGAAATAAATTGAGAAGTATTTGGTTTGAACTCTTTTCTTTTTATTATTTTTTCTGTATTTTTATTTCGTATACAAATAATATTTCATATGTAAATAACAGGTTTTAAATTTTTGGCTTTCTACTACTTCTTCTAGATACAAAAAAAAAATAGGAATCTTCCAAAAAAAAAGAGAAGGCAATAAATTTTAAAAGAAGTAATTTCATACATAGATAAGCAGATTATGCAAAAAAGTACTTCCATATAAACATTGAATCACACGAAAGAAAAATACTTTCAAACAAATACTTTTTCATGAACACTGAATTATACAAATAACACTTTTCGCTACTCAGTTTGTATTCCAAACATTCGTCATAGAATTGAATCAGATATCACTCATAGGATTCCTGAAAAAATAACCCTTTCAATTTAAATGTTATGTTATATCATCATTTCATATAGATCACAATTATTTATCATAATTTAGCGTTGGGATACGTTTTATACACATTATTTTTTCGTCATTTTTTGATTTCATTTTACATTTTTTCATATTTGAAATCTGTTTCAGACAACATTAATCCGAACCTATAATACTGCACGCGTATGTTGTGATAATGGAAAAAATATACCTATACCATAAATTAGTAAATATTTTCTTTTGTAATATAAAATTCAATCTGCTATTGCTGGAGAAACTTATAACGTCAGTTTGCTAACTGAATTATCAGAAAGTTACTAATGAGAAAAGATGACCTTCACAAGAGAAATGATAAAAATTAACAGCTCGAGTTTAACGACACGGACCCAAAACTTCCGATAATATAATATTTTAGAAGCATTTTAATTTCCAGGGCAAATTTGACGGCGCGTACTAGATTTATTTTGGTAATAAAGGTCCTGCGATTCCTATTAAAGTAAATAATGGACCCAGGATCGATGTAAATAACTCAATCCTTATTAAAGGGGTCCCCGAAATGGCCCTCCAGGCCCGATTCATTTCCGAATCTGTATTAATACGGATCCTGTGTGGGTTATTGAATTTTTACGCTACTGAAATTTATGTATAGGATATCGGTCGAGGCTGAACTAGGGATACTGCCAATTTTCCTGTAGTAGAGTGTTTCGATATCGTCGAGATCCCCACTTTGATTGAAGCTTACCTAGTTTTGATTATTGAAGGCCCTGACACCCGCTGTTTCACTCATCCAAAAATGAGAAAAATACGCCCAGGAATTAACTAACATTGAATACAAAGAATAACCAATAACTCACAATATACTACTACCCAGCAGGATCCACGAAAAGGAGATGTGATGCGTTTTAAAAACGCTGTGGAACCGTTTCTGAAGAGTGATCAATGCATACTGCATGAATTTTTTTTATACCCGCTGACGATCTTGACCTCCCTCAATATTTATAAACATTCATATACTGAAGTTCCAACTTTGTTCAGACACCGTACCAAGGCAAAATGCTCAAGACTCATCTGTTCAAGTTTGCGTATTTGGAGATTGTTTTATATTTCTATATCCTGTTATCGTATCATGATGATGTCTATGAACTTGGAATATTAAAAGAAGGAACTGTGAATACTGAGTGTTTTTGTTTTAGAATACTCAAGTTGAGGTTGAAACATCCTTCAATTCATGTATTTGCTTGAATGAACTTAAATTATTTTATGATAGAGGTGAGTCGCAATAAAACCTCGCGAGTTGCAATGGAGGATCAAATAGAGCCACTCCCTCAAGACCACCATAGAATCAAATTTCTCAACCACTTCTGTTTCTTCTCCACATAAATGACCTCAATAAGAACCTTTATATTTCACGACGTTATATATTCAAATTTCAAAATTTTATTAAAAGTTTTCATTTATTGATCCTTCAAGCAAAAAATCAATAAGAAGGACTGAATTTGGAATTTTGAATTGGAGTTTCTGGTGATATATCATTATTGGTTTCTTTCAAGTGGATTGGATATTGTTGAAGAAACGGTAATTTCATGAAAAGACAAATATTAATGAAAAAGGACAAACTGAATGATTCCAACTTTCTCCCTACGGAAATACATTTTTCAGAGCTTCCGTTCAAGATGATCGCCGCAACTTCAACCTCGAGCTCTGGAAAACGTACTCGGAAGTCAACCGTTTTAAATTGTTCGAAACGTTTCCGGTTAGTAGTAGAGGGGCATTCTGTTAAGACACGACAATTATTAAACCATGGTAAATAGAAAATTAGTCCAGGTCGAATCGAGAAAATCTAAATCGGTCAGTGACAGAAGTTTGAAATGCATGGAAGTGTATAAAACGTTTTTGATATTTTCACCAGGGGCATCTTCGAAAACTTCTGTCTCTAGCTCACCACCACGATTGTGACAGTTAAGTGCACAGTTTCTGATAGGTTTTGAGGTGTAGTGGTTGACAGTGTACTTTCTGATTCATTCTGCTGGCAACAGCCAAAAGTTTAAATTTTTGAACGCACTCAATTTTCCTATTACATAGCAATCAACTTCTTATCGTTACACAACACATGAAACGAAAGATAGATACTTCATACTTAATGATCATTCAAAACACTGCCATCACCCATTCTTGAAGAGACCAAGCCAAGCAAACAAGTGAATTGTATCAACTAAGACAAATATCGACCAGTTATCTTGCTAATAATTTGTACAATTCAGGTTGCTTTTTATTGATAATGAATTTTTTGTCCCGACGCAAGTGTTGATCCTAGGTTTGTTCTGGTTCTAACATCCGAAACTGTTCGAAATAGTCTCGGACACTTGGTTGAAACAGAACGCAGTTTGAGGAGACCACTGTGCCACCTATCGTATATATGAAGAGATGAAGACAAGAAAATAATGTTGATCATGTTCATTTTGTTATGTAGCGTATCCTTATAGCCAGTTCAAATTTTATCTAACCTCAATCATCAATTATTTGAATCAAATAAATGAAAAAACATCTTAGAAAATAGCCCAAACAAATTTCCACATGAATGCGCATGAGCAACGGGAACAGTTCTCAATAGTTCAGCCTTGAGAGCAAGAACGATTCAAAACAGTTTAGGACCATTTCGCAGTCGAAACCAAAACAGAGGATTCATCAATAAACCAGAACGCTCTATATCAACTGTACATGATCCTGACGTCTTATAACCTGAATTTCGTAAAAGCAGAACAAACCTCCTATATCCGCATGATTTTATGGGCCTGCCTATTGTTATTCGCGAGTAAATTTCCGCGAATGTTGTATAAGACATATTTTTTTAAATTAATTTCTGTTTGGAAAATTAGAGTACTTCAGAAGTTGTCGATTTTTGTTTTCTTGATTTGGACCTCTTATTTTTTAAAACAGAAAAAACTTGAGAATAATTGTTTTGAATATTTCATACACACATTTATACACATTTATTTTGCAAAGACGTTTCGTTCAATAATGGCCAAGTTCACCTCAACGTTTTCAAATACGAACTTGTATTTTTTTTTCTGTTTGCATTCAGCGTTGTAAAACAATTGATGTATCATTAACCGTTTCGGTCTACGATGACCATTACCATGGCTTACAATAAAAGACTTAATAAAATACGGACCATATCTAGTCTTTCATGTTTCGAAGATCTCTTATCTTTCCAACGTTATTAACCTATTTATTTCAAGAAAAATGAGCTATTCAAAAGCTTTATATCCTTTAAGTTGAGGTTTTCAGCATCACAAATTTTCATTTAATAGCGTTGTACTGATATGTCAATAAAAACTTGATAACCAATCTATTCAAATGTGAATTCTTGCACAAGTGAATAAAAAAAAGCAAAAAAGAAAAAACTGAACTATAGTTAATAGTCATAGTTTCTGAATTTACATTGTATTGTTTGGCATGTTGAATGAGTTCTCTTCAACATGTTATGGCTTTTTCAACATATTGAGTAATTGTATCATGAGCATTGCGGATTTTCCATTTCAGGCCTTTCGAATCATTAGGCGAATAACGATATTTCTTTTTAATATAGCTCAAATGAAAAAATCCAGAGGAGTAAGGTCAGATAATCTTGCTGGCCACCGAATCGGACTATTATTATTAATATAGATGCTTCCTTTCCATCTATTCATACGTTCTTGCATGATACATAGCAGGTGCACCATATTGTCGACAATATAGAAAATTCCGTAAAATTTTCAGGGAAATATTTTCCATGAAGTCTGGGAGAATGTCTTATATAAATTGAACACTGCGATTAAACATGCCATCTTTGGTGAACCTACTTTTAACTGTCCTCATAATTATAGAATCTAATCCTGCATATGTAGTCATCAGGTTTTAAATTATGCACCTTCCGAATTTTATACGGGCGATACATTAAGAATTGTTTTCTATCGATTTGACCATATACGCGGTTTATGAAATGAACCAAATTATCTTAAACTTCTTTCTAGTTTCTTGTTTAGCAATTCATGCTCCATAGTCCACTTTTCTGGTATATTATGCACTTGGCTGATTTGACATGTTTTATTATGCCTTTGGTTTCATGGCAACCTTGGTTGTTGCTAGATCTTGTGCCAGACGGGGTGAAATTTTCTCTCAGCTCATTTCTTTGATGAACCGGGAAACCATAAAAAATGATTGAATGATTTTATTTTCCGCTAAATTAATAAAATGAGTTCGAATTGAGTAAGTGTACAATGAGTTTGTCTTACCCGCTATCAGGAGGTATAAGTAAGAGACGTTCTTTCATGATTTATTGAAAATTATTTGATGAATCGGTTTCGAGATAAACATAAATTTACAGCTCTCTCTACGCATTTTTTAAATTTTTTCAAAGACAAAACACAAGCATTCCAGGAAAATCTTTAAGGCGCTCTCAGAGCGGTGCCTGTGCGCAAGTAGCGATTCACATTGGATTTAAATCGCCGGAGATTGAATCCATTAGGAAAAACTTTCTAAGGAAGTTTATTTCACATAAATGGAGTTCTCCAGATGAAAGAGTTCTTAAACACTAAAGTTCGGGGTGTATTGAGTTAAACCTCAAAACGATGGGCAGCCATAGTAGGTCGTGTATTTCTGATATGTACCGCTCTTGGTGGAATCAATTGTGTCAAGTCACGTGAACACTTTCCGTGAAAGTATCTATAGAAGAGAGACAAATCTCCAACCGTTCTTCGTTGTTCCAGGCTATCAAGGTTAGTTACACGTGATGTTCGCGTCTCCATTCAGGCAGATGGCTCTTTTCTTCAAAGACGTATAGAATGTATAGGACTAGGCCGGGAAGAATCGCCACATATGTGAAGTGTTTCAAAAATTTGCATTGAAATACACCAAAATTCTATCGACCCTTATAAAATAAAAGGCATTAGTCATTTTAATTTTGAGTGTCATAAAAAAACGAAGGAAAAAGAGTAAACAATCAATCGAAGTAGATATTCATGAAAGGTTGAGTTTAAAAACAGCTTTGCTGACACTCCGTCCATTCACCTCAATATTTTTTTTTGCATATTCTGTATGTTCTTACTTTAGGTAAATGAAGACGTTTTACTTTTTTAGCGTAGTATGCGCTGGTCAGGCCCTATTCCCCAAAGCCCCGATACATTCGGGAGGGAGAGTCAGCATTATCAACCAACGACCTCTCTCCTCACACCGTGGGGTAAGTGATCATAGGGTCAAAGAATCATGTGCCCTGAGCAGCCCAGTGAGCCAAAAATGACAGCCTTCTGCTTCTGTGCGGCTAAGATTTCTGTCTTAGTGTGGCAAGCCGGTATGATTTTAAGATTCGAGAGTAGAGAAGACATCATTCCACCAAGGACTCCAATAATAAAAACAACCATCTTGACAGAGTGGTCTGGATAGAATCTGTGAAGTTCGAAGAGGCGTTTTATTATTATTATCATTACAATATTCGACTGACTTACTGGTTTTGAAGGTCACAAAAATTGAGTAAAACTGCATCAAATAATTCACCCGTGCCGAAATGCCATTGAGAGTTGTTATGATTGATTTTTTGGAAATTCTAGTTTTGCAAAAAAATAGTCATTTCTCAATAAAGGTCGAAAAATAATTCCATTCTTCCCATGTTTTCACGATACTGTATGAATTCTGTTTCACGGGTCCAAGGGTCTTGTTTCAGGAAAGAGCAGAATGGAAAAATTACGGTTCGCTAAACTGTTTTCATTTCATATTATATAGAAAATGGCATCTTCGATATCCCGTATATACAATTTCGTAACTTCACGCTTTGCGAGGTATGAAAAATGCAACAGATAACATTTTTCCGGTCAGATGAAAATCCATCAATATTTCCCCGAGCAATGAAATGTTATTGGTTTTGGGGTGTGAAGTTAGTTGAAATTTTGTACTGGTCAGTTGTGAATGGAAATTTGGCATTTCTATGGCGTGCCATGAAAGTGGAATTGGTGAAGTTGAAGTCGTAAATATTTTTGTCTTGAGCGCCCAACATATAACAGTGAATTATAAAACGAACGTTTAAATTGCCTCTTCGATACTTGTCATGCACTGTTTGGAACCTTTGGTGTGGTAATGTATATTACCTCGATACCACGACACGTGAATCGGGGAAGAATCTTACGCGACATCTATAACCTGCCATACCGATACCCCTCCCAAGATTTATATAACACACTAAATCTTACCCTAATCAACCTAAGATTTCAGGAACTTCAAGGCCGATATGCCGCAAGGACAACGAGCAGCAGCAACAACACCATAGCACAACAACAACACCGCAGCCATCAACGCACTGACAACTCCCTGGACGCCTCGTGTAGGCTCCAGAAGGATATCGAAGAAGACGCTTCCGTTTTCCCCAGCCAGACTCCTGGGAGCAATGTAAGACCCGACGGAGCAGATCCAGGACATCCTCGAGGTACACCCATTGGTAATCAGACAGTGGACAGCAGACAGCCTGGAATAGTCTAAAGTTTTACCCCCACTACACTTGGCCTAATCTAACATGAACCCGAAGACAAAATCGATCACCGCAATGGACCCGGACTACCCGAACCGAAAACTTAATATAAGATTAATAAAACTGTTACTGTTTATTATTCTTACCATTTTCTACCTTCCCGATCTTCCACTACACTTTCATTTTCTCGAAATTATGCAATAGAGGATCCAAGGTAGATGAGTATTCGAAGAAATTCCCTCAAGGAGTGGGTAGATTAGGATTCAAACACTATGATGAGTGATTGTAGGGAGTTGTGTAATTTCCAACGATAAAAAAAACTACACTTCGTTTATGTTTTGGTGTGAAAATAGGATCACAAAATGAATCGTGCTCTAGCTCTCTATTTCAACGTTATTCAAACAAATAGCCAGGGATAACCAATATCGTTTATATCAAGTAAGGAGTCCCCTTTAGATATCGATACCAAAATTTCACAAAAGTAAGTATATAATAGGAGGACAAGATATATGTGGTAGAAAAAGACTTCATTTAGTTTTAGCCAGAAAAACAGTATGAATAACGATACAGCTCACTTGCGATAGTTATGGTTTTCCACCCTGGGTACAGCTTTGTAGGAGGATGTTGTCTTGTCGAGAGTGAGCGTAGCAGGCTAAGCCTAGGCGTTCGAACGAAGCATCCAAAATACTCGCTACGTAATCACTTCGACTCAATGTCCAAGTTGGGGAGTGATTGCGCTCCTGGGCGAACTTATTTTCCAACCAATGATCCAGGCTTGGGTGACGAATACTACCCCAGGCTTTCTTCAACTATATATTCGCCCCTTATCTTCAATGGTAAGTGAAACCAAGCTGAACTGAACCGTTACGTGAAGGCAAATTTGTGTGAAGTAGGGTAGTTGATAAGCCCACGTATCGTAAAATAACAAGTAGCAAAAGTGAAAAAGGCCCTCGATGATGGATGGCCTTGAGTAGTAATTATTCAATGTGAATTTAGCAAACTTGTGTAATTCGGAAACAAATCTTCTTGAAATAGTCAGAGGACCTTCCTTTGACTAACTTTTCCGCAAAATTACAAGTGTTTCAAAGAAAAATCCGCAAACGAGCGACCCACGTCTTTCCAATCTTTCTCGAACACCGAAAAAACGATCATTCTCCTCAACTCTCCTTTCTTTTTCATATTTAACAAAAAAAAACACTAATTTTCATTTTTTTCTTTAGTGTTGTTCTTTATATTTTAGGTTGGGAACCCTGATATTTATAATGAAGTGACCTGGTAGTTCTAATGAACCTTCTGTTGAAAAGCAGAAGTAAGGTTATGTTATTTTGTTATGAATTCCCAAAATGATGAAAACAATTAGTAAACGATCATTATTTTGGTTATCTACTCAAAAGTAGACCTCTCTGGACTCGTCTTTGGTAAGTATTGTGACGAAAAATTGTTAAAACATTCGTAGCTAATAGATCTTTCTGTTTTAGGCATGGAAATATCAGCTTATCCCTGTTCATCACGATAATGCTCCTGCTCATTCGTCATCACTTGTTCGTGATCTTTTGGCGAAAAACAACACATTAATCATGCCTCAGCCACCGTATTCACCAAATTTGCCCCCCTGTGATTTTCACTGTTCCGAAGATTGAAGAGATCCATGGAAAGACGGCGTTTTGCGACGACTGAGGAGATAAAAACCGAATCACTTAGAGAACTCAAGGACATACCAAAAAGTGCATATCGGAGCTGCATCGAGGATTGAACAAAGGCTGAGGGCTATTACTATTGAGGGGACAGAATAGAAATTGATGAATGAATAAATATTTTTTGAGGAAACTTCAATTTCACCTAATTTTTTGAAGAAACTATGTATACGCTTTCTCAATCTGGAAAAATAAACAAAGCTTAATCAATAGAGATACTACTGAAGTTCAATTAAGAGCAAACTGAAAAGTACACTCCGTAATATAAACCACTGAAGAGTCCAACTAATTAGTAACTTGTCAAAATGCTATTTATACATTTTGCTTACAAATTGAATAATCAATTGAAAAATATTCTATACTTTGCTTTCGTCAATGAGAAACCAATCTTTATCCGTTTTCAAAAACCAAACATTCCCTCCAAAACTTTGGCCGTGATTATGAATAGGAGCTATATTGGTGAATACGACAAGTTTATGGCTAGTAGTAGTAGTAATTTTTCGGAGTGAACTCTACAGTTTGCCTTTTATTGCACTTCAGCAGATTCTGT
>WOGO01006524.1:0-11706 GCA_015342085.1 Leptinotarsa defecta
GCCTTATTTGTAACTTCCTTTACGAGCCTGCTGCCTTGGGCTTGGTAGCTGATTTTCAGGCTCCCCCTCCGAAATCGAAAAATATCAATGGTCATTTTTCTAAACAATATACCTACGGCTGATTGATCCCAAAGTTTAGATAAAATAAATATAGTTTAAAAAGACTAAAAAACACGCTTTTACAGCATACGAAACTGAAGAATGAAAAATAAATATAGTTTAAAAAACTAAAAACACGCTTTTAAAGAACATCGAACTGAAAAATTTAAAACATTTTTTTAATACGCTTAAAACAATAACGAACGAAAAATACTAGTATTTTTGTGGAAAAAGCGTGGGCACATTGTGCCATGTTTTTTGTACATCAAGCGCCGTCACTTTTTTCACAATAATACTGGTAAAACGATAACGAACGAAACAGTTCGTTATTGTTTTAAGCTTATTTGAAAAAAAATATTTGCAACTTTTTAGTTCGATGTTCTTTAAAAGCGTGTTTTTAGTTTTTTTTATACCATATTAATTGCTGGTTAGTCTGAGAACAAGAACATATAGTTCCGCCATATTTTGTTGTGGACAATGGTGGAAATTGTCACAATCCGAATTGCTTAGCAATTCGGATCCATTTGTTGGTTTTGTGGTTAGTTTGTGTTCATTGGTGAACTATAATTGACTTCGAGATTACTTTTCTTTCGTTGTTTTCGCAGATGAGGTCAAGGACAGAAGTTAGTACCAAATAAATATAAAATTATTCAGAGATAAAATTGTTTTTTTCCAGTATTCAGGAATGTGCTGACGACATGTCCGTATTTCTTATAAAACAACTTTCTCGGTCTGAATTGATGGAATGATAGCCACTCCCTTCCGCATTGTTCACCGATTATAGTTACGACATCTCATTTAACGCATCATTTTCTTGATCTGAAATCAGCTTCATTGACTGTAGGCAATGAAAAAACTTATTATTTTGAAAATTACTAGTTTACAAGTTGAAAAACGTCCACGTCCTTATTTATTTTTAATAAAAAATGGTCTAGCAAAGTCAACACCTATCACCAAAAATGGTGATAATATATATAATGAATATTCCTTATGTATGGTGAGTAATAAAGTAGGGATTCAAAAATAAGGTTATAATTAAAAATACTTACTATACTACTTACTCACATATATACACAATAGGAGTTATCGAAAGCTTTCGATAATTCCTCTTCCATATTCTTTGTTTCACTATCACTGTCGTCATTTGAATTAATAATAAATGTATTTCCACCATTAAGATGGAAGTGTCCAATCTCCCTCCATATAGTCTTTTTCAACTGAAATTACTTTTTTAATCCTTTTCTGCCAATCTTCTTCAATAATATTAAATACTCCTTCTTCGAATAGCTCTATTACCTTTTTATCAAATTTTGGAAGATTACTTTTACGCCAGATGTTTGGTTTCAATTTTCCCTAAATCAACTCGATGGGATTGAAAACACAAAAATAGGGAGGAGGTCTCAGTATGGTGTGTCCATAGGTACTTTTCAGCAATACCCTCAAGGGAATACACTTTTTTAAACGTTTTTGTCTTTGAAACTCCATGTACCAACATGTAGTTGGTTTTTGATAAAGTAATCTTCAAAATACAAATTGTTATCCATTGAAAAAGTTTTTATTTCATCTTTCCTCGAATTTTTTTTCGGTACTTAGATGAGCTGTCGCGAATGATAGGAAGTGTTGTCAAAAACTTTACACTACTCGTATCCAAATTTGGGATAGATGTGTCTTCAAATCATTCCTCGAAAATATTTGCTTCCATGTTCTCATGATAGTCAGTATTGCAGTCCTCAAGTTTTTTCCACATAATTTTAATGAATTCGAAACCCATCCTTTACTTCTCCGCAATGCACAATAATTAGTCACGATCCTTTGTTTGAAAGCATGTTAGGCGTACACATTCTCGAACCATCAGTCCACTGTTCCGTAACTATGTCGTGAGTTTCATACCAAGTTTCGTCCAAATAGAAAATTTGCCGTTGTTCTTGTCTATAATAAGTTATTTTTTCAAAGAATTTGTTACGTAATTCCACTATTCTTCTGTTTTCCATAACTGCTTGACGTTTGTTTATTATTTTGAAGCTGATTCCTAGTTTCTTTATCCAATTCTGGCAAGTTTTGTCACAGTTATAGCTGGAAGTATTCAATTTCTTCAGCATGATATCAGTGGTAGGAATCTCATTGCATTTGTAATAGTCGTATATTATTTTTTTTTCAATGATTTTATTAGATGTCCTTTGAGAGTGCCGACAACGTTAAGAGTGCACAATATCGTTTACTTCGACTAGAAAAAATAAAAATACCGCTAATCGAATGTACACAGCCCGTGAAATTTTAATATCCACCTTATTTATCAAATGTTTCAAGTACATGTCTCACTCGATTTACGCTATAATCATAAAATTGGATACTTTGTACGTTGAATAACGTCAGCATCACGATTTTCTAGTAATACAGGAAATACTCGAAATCGACGAACTACTTAGAAGAACAAATCGCGAATAAAAAACGAAAAGGAAACATTGTCGTCACATCTCCTAAAGTACTGGCGAAATAGAACAGAAATGAGTAAAAAAAAGAAAGAATCTACTCACCGTTTCACCGAAGTGATCTGGCTCCTTCATACCATTTCTCTTTTCGAATGTCCTTCCTGCAATCGAAAGAAAACGCCAGATGAAAATCAATGTATTTATTGTGGAGTATACTTCTTGGAATGAGTTTGTAAGGAATATACGCAGAGTAAACCATTCAATGGTCAACAATGGTGCATAAAACATTAAAAAAAATGGTACGTCAGTATATATTCGAACGAAATGAACTTTTGACATTCCAGTTCGTTCATTTTGAAACAATCATAATTTTTTTTGTGATGATCGATGATAGCTCAATTAAACTTATACTTTCCTCAATTCAATTGATACTTTGAAATTATTTCACCAATTTGTTATAAATGCTCCTTTCTGGTTTATTTTTTCTCATCAAAATTTGGAAGTCAAGCAATTTCGAAAAAGCTGAAGGGTTCGTGCCGATCGCATGAAGGCTGGTCTTTTTGAAATCTGATCATTTGGTATACCTACATATATTCTCTCTCGTTATGTCGTACCAGAACTGAATTTCAATCTTACTTACAATGCTTTTCATTCATGGTGTTTTTCTCAGTCTAAGAGAAAATGAAAGTCCAAGGTTTCAAATATAAGGTATAATAAGTAAAACAACGATTTCATGGACAGAATGAAAAAGCAACGTGAAAATCTTATAACATAAAACAAAAAATGTAAAATTTTATAAAATAAAAGAAACTAGAACAAAGTAAATGCCGACAATTTGACCCTGTTATTTACTAATAATTCAACCTGTTGAATAACTACACATGCACCAACTCAATACAACATACTTTTAGTTTTACTTTTACTCTAGGGAGAGTGGTGTATAACTTCAAATTTTCGCCCTATTTTGTAATTGTATCATGAACTCTAGCTCAACAATTAGCACTAGAAAATCAACAATATATAACCTCTTTGCAAATAGGAAGTGAACTCAGATAAAAAAATATGTGAACTCTCTCAATATCACTGGTTTTAAAAAACAAACACTCACATAACGCCTCTTTGGGTGGTTCATACTCAACCATAGGTTCCTTTGACCCGGTGTGCCTTCAACACCAACGCTTTAATTTCAAACACCCCTGTACCCATTACCGGTTTATGATTTCACTACCAATTTTCCTTAAATTTCGCACCACGTGCTTACAAACTAAATAACTTCCCTACTTAGGCCACCTTCTCCAACCTCAAAGGCTGAGGGATGAGACCCCCGATCTCATCTCGATGGGATCCGGTGACTGACTTTTTGTGTCTCTCGCAAGACTTCCCAAGCCCTCACGTTAGCAACGCTAGCCACAAATACCTCATCTCAGCGTTTTTAACTTTACCAAGCGTATGACCATCGGCAGGATGTAATATATACATTTGTTTAGTCTAGCCCAACTTGTACTTGACCACAACGACGCTCAAAGGTCCGATAATCATAAAGTAGTTCAGCGCTTTTCCAACTAGAAAAATATCGACACCGAAGAAACGGGTGATCGACCTCCATCTTGCCATCGCAATGGCATTTATTACATATTGTACCTCATACTATTGATTTTAATCTCGTGAACAGCTCTCGGAATTAATCTTCACACTAATTTATGCCTACAATTGCTCAAACTCATAGTCAGGATGCAAATTCATTCCAGTATTTTATGGTTATTGCTTCAAAAATGTGTGCACAACTATGATCAAAACTGGCGCATAATAATCTGTAAATGCTCGAAGAAGAGCAAATAAAAAATGTATAAACTGCTTCATCAATCTCGTAATATGAGCTGAATAATTCACACCTGAGCTGGCACCTCAGCGCGAACTGTGTATAATATTAAATTATGCTGTAGGTAAGTTTGGAACGGTATCGAAGGGAAACCGAAGAATCAAGTTTTCTCTGTGACCAATCGAAAATGAAATTTTATTTAAATTAACTTAGTTTATATTTTTCGATTTTTCTTATTCCGTTTTTGAATAGTATTTGAAAATAACCTACAACATTGTCAAGTTATAAATTATCTTATAATGAAGTTAATTCTAGTTATACAGGGTGTTTCAAATTCGATCCTCACCATTGGGATACCGGAAACTATGAGAGATACGAAGATGGTTGAATTGGGGCAAAGTTGTGCATTTACCTGACTATATGCCGTTGGGAAATTCCGAGTATATCCAGAGATATCCGGAAAAAAAACAGAAATTTTAGAAAATAAATTGCACGTTCACGTAGCCACTTTTTCCCTGCTACATAATGGCATCTTCAGATTTGCTACCCGATATTTCGTCTTTTGTCCACCATCATCAATTTTTTTCCCATGGGCGCTACATTGGATTCTTTCTTTTTTGAATAGAACCATTCTTTCACGAAAAATTGGAGATATTGATAAAAAAATAATTATCATAATAGTCTTTGACTTTGATAGTTCTAAATTTGACTTTTTTCAAGTTGTCACACTCAATGACATTTTGTTATTGTACAATTCATCGAATCGAAAAACGGCTTTCACGAATGAAGAAAAAAGGGATATGTTACTGGATCAAAGTCTCATCGAGTTTGGTTCATTTGAAAAACCGAGGAAAAAATACGGAAACAGAATGGACTAGGAAATTAAAGAAAATTAGGTAAATGAGGTATTATGTATGAGGTAAGTTAAACATTGTGTCCTTTTCAATAAAAATTAATCATTTGCAGATAAACATGAACCCGGGGAAATCTACACGTAAAATTTTCTCCGAAATGAATATTTGTCATTCAAGTGCTTGGAGACACCTCAAAAAAGCGGTTAAAAATATTACAAAATACACATATCTCAAAAATTGCATCCAGGTGATCCCGAAAGGCGATTAGAATTCTCCTGGAAAATGTAATTTGGACAGATGAAAGAACTTTTACGAATTGTGCGATATTCAACCGAAATAACGAACACATTTGGAGCATAAACAACCCCAGGCAGTTCCCCGAGAAATTCGACCCCAAGTGCGATTTGGTTTTAATGTGTGGGCAGGAATTTGGGTCCTCATTCATTTGACATAATTCTGAACGGAGAAACCCATCACCAGTTTTTAATGTCGATTTTCGAAGGCTATTTGGATGATCTACCTTCAGCTAACTATAACAACATCTGTTTCAACATGATGGTGCACCACCGCACACCACCCGACTGAAAGGTTTGGTAATAAATGTATAGGGAATAATGGGCCGCTGAGGTGGCCAGCAAGGTCTCCAGATTTGAGTGTTATGGATACATTCTTATGAGGTACACTGAAAAATAGAGTTTATGGTCAAAGGGTCCTCAAAATATTGAGGACCTTCAACACAGCACTGTTAGAGAGTTCGGAAGATGAGGTGGAAGGAAATTAATCGTGCAGTGCATGATATTCGAAGAAGGGCACAGTTGTGTTATCATGAACAAGGCCAACATTTTGAGCATTTGCTGTGATTTACTTTTGTCTTTACATTTTAGTTAATTATTATTGTGTTTATTCTATTTTCACTGGAAAAGTAACAATGTCTAATTTACCTCATACACACCTCATTTATCAAATTTGGATTGTCGATTCAGTCTCCGTATTTTTTCATTGGTTTTTCAAACGATCCAAACTCGGTAAGATTATGATCCAATAACTTGAACATAGTTCGATGTGGTTGTCGTCTTTCGAGATACAAGTTTAAATACATTTCCGATCTCCTAACACTGTTTCTATCGTATTTGTAATAAATTTGTATCATATCTCTTTTTTCTTCATTCGTGAAAGCCAGTTTTCACCAAAATTTCAATGACTTGTACAATAACAAAATGTCATTGAGTGTAACAAATTGAAAGTCAAATTTAGAAACATCAAAGTCAAAGCCTATTATGATACAAATTATTTTTTCAATATCTCCAATTTTTCGAAAAAGAATAATAACTTATGATTCATAATTGAAAAGGTAATATCTTGTTTTATTCAAAACAGAAAGAATTGAATGTAACGCCCTTAAGAAAAAATTAAGTTGATAATAGTGGCCGGAAGACGAAACGTCGGATAGCAAATCTGAAAACACCATTATGTAGCAGAGAACAAGTGGCAATGTGGAAGTGCAATTTATTTTCCAATCCTTCGAAAAATGAAGCCAAAAAAAACTATTTTCCGAAATGTCTGTTTTTTCAGGAAATCTCCGGATATACTACGAATTTCAGAACTTGTGAATCTAAACGCTGCGTTTTTACCCGTGCTAGAAATCGCACGTTAGAAAGTGTCTACTTCTCAGACTGATTCTGATATTCGATATTTTTGAATTCCATTGAAGTATTTTTCTCAAACGATATTTTTCGCCAACAGTAATTCCTTTGGGTTCTCTCAAATTTTCAAATGAATTTCTCCATTCGTACTGGAAGTAATGAGCCGACAACTTGGTTTGCATTAATACATTCCAGTTGCGTAACCAATATAACTAATAATTTCTGATTCCAGAAAAAAATAATAATATCACACCGGGGGCAATTGAACCTGCTCAAGGTCAATGCCACTGGTTAATAATCGAGCCATATAGATGCAATCTTTACCAATGGGAGTGTTAATCGGATCGTAACAGACTCATTACGATCTTGGAATTGCACTTGTCTCTCTCGATTGGGCGTTCTCACATAGGCGTAGTGGTGGTATTTACGAATATTTCCAATTTGGTATACAAGATGTTTCTCAGAACATGCAAATTTTCGAGGTTATTTTACTCCAGGGGGCTGGAGTTTCAAGAGAAAAAAAATGTATTGATTTTTACTATACTTTTATTTGTAACTAACTACTACAGTTTCGTCCTATGAGGACATTTTCAAACTTAAACTTTAAACTAACAATGGTTCATTACATTAGCCCTCGTATACCACCCCTGTAGGTACTAATGGAGGTACTTGGCTTGAGTGGCTACTTGAATTTACAATTTACAATGCGGATGTGCCAATTTGAAAACCTGTGAGTAAACTAAATTGATTTGATCATTTAACAGGTAGCACCCGCTACCTGTTAAATGATCCTTGTGAATTGCATAGTGCAAAATTTCCGTATCACTTAGATTCGGGAACTTGTGGTTGCATGCCAACTTGTCCACCTTATCTTTGGCATTGAAAATGAAATCAGATAACCTGGCACGTGATCTGAATGCTACTTCCACGTTGTTTTTTCTAAAGAAACCCTAATTAACTCTGTTTTTTTACCAAAATATGTTAGAGTTACCCATTTCTTGATCTCTGATTGTTTGATCTGGGGGTACATTAATCTGTAAATGAATTTACGACTTTGTTTTCTGACTAACTTCTGGATAGTATCTGCGTTGAAACCATTATTATCACCTATCTGTAAAATGATATCAATTTCTCTAGCTATATTGTTACCAGACAAAGGCAGTGAGAATGCTCTGTGCAACATCGAATTCTAGGCTGCTGATTCATGACCGTCTGGATGGAAAGAATCGCTTGGGATGGTAAAGTCTGTTTAGCTAAGTTTTCTGTAAACATTGAAGTCAAATTTATTCTGATTGTCTGTATTGGTCAGGTCTAAGAAATTTATCTGCTTCTCTGTTTCGAGTGTGAACTGAATGTTGCTATTGAGATCATTCGTGAATGTCATGAATTGGTTCAGCTGTCGTGTAGTACCTCGCCTCTTTCAGAGGTAAAAAACAAAAAAAGTTTCAATTCCCTATTCTTCATTATGATTTCCTACCACGTAGTAACGGCTACATCCATCAATTCACTTTTTTATTGCGATAAGTTTGAAATATATTTTTGTCAAACATGATGTGTTTCTTCCTGAGGGATTTGCACTGAAACATTCTGAAGAGAAATGGCTACGACAAAGATTTTTCTTGGAGTAAAAGCTTTATATGAAATCGACATTTCTCATTCTTGAGCAATTTTGGTATCTCGATATTTTTTTCATTCACTGTGTGGATTTCGCATGAAAAATAAAATATATCTATTTACATTTTGTGAAAAAAATTCATGCCACTTTGAACAATTATTTATTTCGGCGAATAAGTTTATGCACTAAAATATTGGAATTGAAGTAGTTCAAATATGTGAATATACTTTAGAATTTCAATATGAGGTTATACGTTTTAATGGCAAGTGTTTTTGTAGCTCCATATCTCAATGAATATCCACTCTTCTGTGTTGTGGTATAAACTGATCGAGAGACTGATTCGTACTCTACACATCGATGATGTTCATGTTTTCCAAAATTTATTATTTTGTCTCTCTTCTGCTTATTGTTTTATGTTGTTGTAAGGCAATTTTTGGCCAGTTTTCTTCTACGAATTCAAATTGAACCAAAGCACTGCCAAAAGAGCCCGAAAACTCAACCAGGCATATAACAATGAGAGTATTTATGAACTGTTCGATGTTATTTTGTGAAATTTCGTTCCGGAGATTTTCGCTTTGAAGATGGGCCCCGAAGTGGTGGATCTACAGTAACCAGATTGTCTCTGGTCTGTATTCCTGGCCATACTGGCCTAGAAGGCAATGAAGCCCCTGAATCCCTTGCAAAGGAGGGTGCAGCAAGCAGCTTCATCGGGCCAGAACCTGTCATTGGCATGGATTTAGGCTTCACCAAATAAAGATTGAACACCTGCATGGCACGAAGATTCATGGACTTCTGGCAGAATCTTCCAGGATTGGCTCACTCCTTCGAAGCTTGGTACCAAACAGTTGTTGGACTACAGTAGGGGTGAACTACGATGTCAAACAGGCCTTCTCACAGGTCACTGTCATTTGAATCATTAGATGCAGATATCGAACTGTCGGAAAACAGTGTATGTCGCCTCTGTTTGGAAAATGATGAAACAGCAGAGCGGAAACGTTGTGCCTGCCCCGCTGGGGACCGAATCAGGTTCTTAGACTTCGGCAGAGCCGTACCTGAAAGACCACTCCCCATACAAACTAATCGGCTTCGTTAAGAAGCTGGGTTTATTTGGTCGAGTGTGACTAGGTGTGACTCACAATGAACCTTTGCGAGTTGCGGTGGAGGGTCAAATAAACTCACTCACTTTAGACCTAACCTAACATAACAGTAACTCAGAACGGGGATTTGGAGTCCCTGGTGAAAACTAATCCCAACAGCTCCTATGCGGTTGTATGGAAAGTTCAAGAAGCTCGAAAAGTGGGTGACAAGTTTCGAGGTCTGTTCTTTTTTGCTTTTGCGCAACCAAAATGATCCTTTTTTGAGTCGAATCGTCACAAGTACTGAAAAGTGGATCCTCTACGATAACAGAAGACGTTTAGGAAAGTGGTTGAACACCGATGGGCTATCCAGGCACTTTCCAAAGGCGAAAACGCATCAAAAAAGATCATGGTTGCTGTATGGCGGTCAGCGACTGATGTGATTCACTTTGACTTCCTGCAACCAGGCTAAACCATCATAGCAGAGCCCTATTCTTAGGAAATATACGAAATTTACAGAAAATTGCATCAGCAGCAGTCGGGACTGTTCAACAGTCTGCTCCACATGTTTCACAAATCACCGTCAATAATTTAAACATACTGAGTTTCCTCACCCACCACACTTTCCAGTATGGTGCTTGAGGCAAACCGACTACCATCTTTCCAAGCACTTCGATAACTTTCTCAATGGAAGAACCTTCGCCAATCAGAACCAGGCAAAATCAGCCTTCGTCCAACTTTCATGCTGACGGAATTAATCGACTTATATTACATTGGCAAAAGAGCACTTATTCAAATAGATTCACTAAGACATTAAAGTTGAACGTAGACTCATAAAAACGAAAAAAACTTTCAATACAACCTAATATAAAATTATCTTTAAAGCACGAAAAATTTATTGAAGCAGATATTCTACAGGTTCACTTCAGGTGCAGAGACAACTAATGAAAAACCATCAGCGGACTTCAATTATCGAGTTAATGCTGTTTATATAGAGAATGAACAAAATAGGACCTAATATGGAGCCCTGTGGAACACTCAATAAAATATAATGAACGAAATAATAAGTAAAGTACTGACAGGGTGAAAATTAAAAACTCAATATGAATAAAACAAATTTATAATAATGAAATATTTTTGGCATGAACAACAACAATTTTGCCACCATCAGTTTTTTTTCTTGTCATTTTCATTAGTTTTACTCAACAGTGCTCAATGGGAACATTTTATATACTGAAATTGTGTATTTATGTAACCTCCTAGTTTGGAATAGAATAAAAACTAAGACCATTTTTACATTGCTCATTTACAAGTGACTGATTTTAACGAAAAAAAAACAAAGTAGGCGTGTGTTATGATTTTTTTAGAAACCACTATATATATTATATTTCAAGTTGTTGTTCCACTTTTTCTTCCTGCTTGTATCTGAAAAAACTTCTCTTTGTTTTTCTTTGGAAGATTCCCACATTTTTTCGTTTGATGGTGGAGAAATACAAAGCTTCTTTCTCAAAAAGTGTATTCAATATAGTAATATCAATGAAAAGTCTGACATTTCCAAAGAAACCTATGTATCTGCCACTGTTTTTCCAGTTGCTTCCTCACCTTTTTCCAGCAAAATATTTTTCTGGCAATCAATCGTGTATCCTTGATTGACACCCGTAACAGCAGTTGTGGTGAGTGACAATGATTGAAAAAACATCTCACTAGAATTCACCTACGGAAGAAAAAAATCAATCACGAATTTCCACCGAACCGGAAAAAACGGCACGGACTCCGATCCTGAGCGAAATAAAAGAACGACTCCAAGAGGATAATCAAGCATCTTGATTAATGATATCCTAAGAGCGATAACCCACAGGAATTTAGAACGCCTGAAATGTAACCCGACCTTCGTTTCCTTTATTTCAACTTGAATTGGTCGTGTTTTACGCACTTTCGCACTTTATCGCATCATCGTGGAAGAGGAAGTCGATAAGACGGCTTCTTCCCCAACCATCTGATAATTTATCACGGGGAAACTTGAATTGAGCAATTTGAAATATTATTTCCACTTGACAAAAAAATCCCATGTACAAATAGGAATTGAAGATAATTTCCATTTCTATTCTCATCATGGTTATGATGTTCTTATCTTCAAGGTTTATATATATATATATATATATATATATATA
>WOGO01006525.1:0-11706 GCA_015342085.1 Leptinotarsa defecta
AAAAAAAACCTGTCATGCTAGATATCTCGAAAACCGTCAATATTTTCGAAGTGCAGATATACATAAAGTTTATTTTATTTTCTATGAAGAAACCGAAAAAGCGATAAAAAATATAGGTTGCCATTTAAAAAGACACAGTTGGGATCCGCCCAGAAAAAATCGAACACCCTGTGTGACCGCCAATATTTTTATTTTGTCGAGCTCGAGCAATAAGGTAATATTATAGAAAATTAGATTCCTATCTGCTTCCTATATAGAGATATGGAACACCGCGCCACTGTTGCAGGACCCTGTATATTCACTATATATGTGCGAAAAATAGAATATTGGATCAAATATCTTTCACAGGTTTGCTACACAATATAGTATTCTATATAATATACTATAATATTCTACATATAGCACATACATCGTGCATATTTATTATACTACAGTATACTATATTGTGTGGCAATTTTAATACTTGTATGTAAGTATGCCCACGTATGAATATTGTACTTTCAAAATAATTTATTGAATTTCTAATTTTTAAAAAATTGATTTGCATAACATTAATAATGTGCTAAGTGTAATATGACTTGCCATATCCAAGCACAGCTTGGCTACAGATGGTTAATAAAGAATCTGAATCTGAATGATATCTGATTCAAATTCAAAAATTGTAGGAATCAAAACCTAACAGCTATGTATGTTGGACAACCTTACATAAAATCAAGTTATTCAGCGAAAATAATTCAATCCTTGTTAATGGAATTTACATATCTTGAAATTTTATTCAAGATATACACGTATGGAAATATATGGAGGATATTTTTATCTTTACAACCGTGTAGAATTCAATTTTCACTGCCGATTTTTTATCAAAGCTTCACTGGTGTTGTCAAAAAGCTCCGCGGTAAAAACGCACTTGACGGCGGAATAAATAGTTTTATATTCAAATTTTATGCACCCTCCTGCATGACAAATTCCATGATTTTATCTGTTCGCGCCTCGTGTTTTTTTTTCACCTGCGGAAAGACCAACGATACGGAAACACAACAATCGTTGTTTGGTACAGTGGAAGATTTTAATTTAGTTATTATATTATTTCAAATTCAACGTTTATCAACACTTTCACGAAGAGATTGGATATATCACGAACATTTTTTAGATGCAAGACTTATTGAAGAATGTACTGAACCAAGGCAGGTTTATCTGATACGTATCGATGAATCAATACCTATCATCTTATTTACTACACCGTGGATGCATTCTTTGAACCAGTATACTCATACCAAAATCTGTTCATACCATACACATCATTTTATTATTTTACGACCCTACGTAAAATCGTGCAGTTTATTGAAAAATAAATATTATTTTTTCAAAAGATTCTGAATCTAATCTAATTGTTTCAGTTTACTAAACATGCAACATGCATACATTTTTTGCAAAGTGAATTAATTGAAGCGATTGTTGGTATTTTTGATTATATAATATTGAGAATGTGTTTACAATAACTGGTAACAATTTACTTCGAAATTTTCACTTTAAGGATTTTGCAAAGATCTCGACACTTCTCTAGACAATAGCTATAAAATGTTGAACATTTTCGCAGTATATAACCTCAAAAATTATTTATAATGGCCAGATAGGTCTAATTAAAACAAAACAAATTAATACAGTTTATTGTATGAGTGCTTCGAAATTTTAAATGAACGAATATTATTTTGGACATGGAAATTTAACGTCTCAAAGTTTAAATAAATGTCAGTCCTATTGATTTCAGTCTTAGTCCTTGTTACTTTCGAAAAATTATCATATTCTGATTATTGAACAACATTTATATTCTTGAACTAAAAATCCTATCATGTTTGTTAATGCTCGTAACAAATCAAATTGAGAACATTTGAAATTTCAAGATCATTAGAAGTGCCAGATAATGAATATCAAGATTACATCAGAAATATAGGTCCAAATGAGCGATTTCAGAACATTTTCCTGCATCTCCATGAAAAATAGAATTCTGTTCTTATCGAGTATTTCCATGTGAGATAAGATATTGAAAAATGAATGGTCAGGGATATATGACAAAAATATATTGGTCAGATTAAACAAGTCATTAGAACTCGTTTCAACGAACATATGCCATTTCGGAGACCAAAACAAGCTAGTGTCGCTCAACACGCCTTGGAGAATTTTGAATACTTTCGGTCGAGAAGAGTATTGCGTTTCTTGTGAATGTGAATTTTATGAATTAATTTTATTAATTTTTTTCTTTGTTTCAGGTCGCTGGCAAACCATGGATTCTGATGCCGGATACTAATCCTGGTGATCTGACAAAATTATGCAACCACAAAAGAAAAATAATGGGGTTGGTATCGGCTGACTGCAAACCGCCGGATCACGTCAACAAATTGCAGCGAAGAGGTAACACTTTTTTTGTTTTCGTAAATAAATCGGTCCAAATTACGGTTCATCGTCGACTCTAATAATCTTCGAGGTCGGTTTTTTCTAGATATACACAATACGGAATTATACTTTTTATTCCATTAGCATTATATACATTTCTGCGCTTTGAAAGAGACAGTAACTGTTTGCCCTTTTTTTGCTTAAAATATTTTATTTTTTAGCTGTGTAACTGAAAATTGCTAAGAAAATTGTAATGATCTGCCGTCACTTCATATTTCAAGCTCTAAAGGGCAAATCTTCGATTTGAGGTTTTTACTTTTATTTATTTTCAAATAATTTGCTGGAATATTTCAACCATGGGAACAACAAGTACTTTTTTTTTATTTTGCGAAAAAGTTTGTCATTTTGCGCCAATACTCAATACCTTTATGCTTCTAATACATTTGTAAATATTGAACTGGCTTAAGTTTGAAATATTGCTTTTCATATACGGAATACGGGAAAGAGAAATAACATTTTGTTTCTTCAGACAAACGGGGTAGATTCGTTCTAACGTTCTCTACATTAATAATACGTAATGAACCAACTAATTCAACTCGATTGAATTAAGTACTCTATACATTTCGACTTCAAACGACATATTTCATTTGCGAGATAACGAGAAATGGTCTTTTGCGAAAATACGCTACAAAGAGACAAATTTATATTCCACAAAAGACTTCAGCGCGGCAGATGGCTGCTGAAATCTTTCCGAGATTAGACCAAAGAATACAAAAGGTGCGGAGAAAGGACAGGTGGTGACTAAGTTGCCGAGTTACGGAACTTTTAGAAAAAATCGAGTTTAGCGTCCAAGTGTCATTAAAGAAGTTTGATGTGCTTCGCATACAATTATTTATCACCATATTATTTTATCAATAATGAAATCAGTGATACGTTTTAGTATTATTCAGTGTGCTGTAACGCAGATACGTTGTTGAAATGCAGTATAAATTGGCTAAAAACTAGCTGAGATGAATCAGGTCATTGTTTACTACAGTTCAGCTATGTATCACTGGTATTTAATATTTTGAACGAACACAAATCAATGTTTTATACATTTATTATACATAATTATAATATAATTATTTCGTATCATATTCACCATCATCATAGACTTGCGTTTTGTCAACATTTAGAATAAGATTATTTCCCTTGCATCTGTTGTCAAATACACTAGTGACTGTAACTATTGCGATCTTCAGTTCCTCAGAACTAATTACCAATCTCAAATGTTGAGATTGAGCAATAGGTATTATGAAGTTATCTGTAGCTTTATTTATAACAAATCTATCTCTATGATGCCAAAATCATCAATGTGTCTGAAAGATAAGTATTGTGGGTTCTGTCATTGGATCAAAACAGCGCACATTTCTACTTTTCCAAATTTGATAAAATCACGTTTTTATATCACGTTTCATACAATAAAAATTATTTTTAATTTTGAGAGACACATCACACGAGGATCGCATAACTATTAGGCTCTTTGATGTGTTACAACCAGTTGCGGAGAATCTCACTGAAAACTCGTGGAAAATATACTTAATGAATGTATCACGAAAGGAGAGTCGACTAATATTATATTTTTTTAAACTTTCATGCCACTTATTTAATCTAGAAGAGAAAACCCGTAGTAATCATATGGTGGTAGTTTAATTCAATGTCAAAAGATCAAGTTATTAGTTTCTCATATATATTCGGCAAACTGAAGTTATAATTCCGATTGTTGTTGTTAGCCACGTTCACTTCTAACATTTCAAAGTATCACTTTCTTCGGCACCTTAGCCACTTCCAAAAATACTTGGAGCTTACATGTAATAGCGAGAAATGGGACAAGACGCGGGTGAATCCAATTGAGAGTGCGAGACGGCAATCGCTGAAAATTCGTTTGTTCTCTTTCTCTGCAGGCATTTTTTGTGTAATTCGCAATTCGCCAGACAGATACAAAAAAGTGCGTTCCAAACGGAGAAAGAAGAAAATATCGCTCCGAAGCTTTTTCATTATACCCGATGAAGAGGGATATATAAAAGTGAAATAATTACACAGCGAGCATCCAGCTTTGTGAATGTGTTGTTAAAAGAGAGACTGAAAAATAACTGCTCGTCGTTTTGTGGACTATATGATTTTTTGCAATAGCGTAAGAGAATATTCGGACAGGGGCAACAAATATGAAAACAAAAATCGAAAAAAATTTGGTATGAGTACATTCCGTCGAATTTTCAATATTTTGAATATCAGTATTCCCACTTTATAATAGAAACGGGATAAATCTGAGAGTCTTGAATTTTTGAACTCGGGTTTAGAAGAAAAAATCAGGATTTTTAGAGCAGAAACCAGGAAATGTTTTAAGGTTTTCAGAATTTTTTTATAATACTCATTTGAATTTGTGATCCAGCATCATCTATGAAAGCACTTAATGATCCAGATAGCAAAGTACAAAACAAATTTTGATTTAGGATCATGATTAAGTTCTATGGTTAAACTGCTAAAAATATAATTTAAATATTGATGTTGTTTTCGCTCTTCTTCTGTGAGACAATATCATTCCCAATGTTTGCACCACTGTGAAAGGTATATAGAGGAAAATTAATCACAAACCTACAATTTTTTTCAGTAGAGATGGTTTCGTGAACAAAAAATGTGTTTATGTTCAATTAATCACTATTTAAAAAAATGCCTTAAAGCAATATGCTTCTTTCATCAAACTTGTTACACATATATTCACATTGAAAAAAAATTCAACAAGAAAGGAATATATCCGGATTGATACATCTGTCAAAAATCAACTGTTATTTTTGATTGACGATCGAAAATTTGCTATTTATACTAAATAAAATTCATCTCCGGAATATAGTATTTATTGTAGCCCTGAAGAGGGTGAGAATAATCGCCCGTTATATCAACGTTAAAATTGTGAATACAGTAGTGTATGTTTCAATTCAATTGCTCATCAGAATACCACGTATATTTTTTTAATTGAGAAATTATATCTCTGAAAATATTCCGATAGAAAATAAAATTGTGACGATTGTGTCATACTACTTTGATATCCACAAATAGAAACGAGAGAAATAATATCGTAGGAAATTTGTTTAAAAAAAACAACGTTATCAGCCTAAACATGTCTGGTACAATTTCATTTTTTTATTTAGCCCTACTAAAGTTCTTAAATCTACCAATCTCAGAACTTGATTTTTGAAAAAAATGTGTTAGGTCATTTATAATAGTTTGCACCTATGGTAGAGTCAACAAGAAATTCATTTTCTAACGGAAATAATTACGCTAAAAAGAGAGTTTGGGGGAAACGTATCCGAAGTTCAATGGAAAAATATCAATATTGAATTGATAATTTGAAAATTTTTGAATAGCCCTCGTATTGATTGATCATTCCATCTTGTGAATAGACATTTGATTAAAATTATAATACCCTCATTATTTTCAATCTGTGAGTATTAGATCATTCGATTAAACAATTGATAAATATAGATAAATGTATTCGATTTCTATCTGAACGAGTTCAAGATCAAGGTGTCCACACTGTCTACAGTCGATTTTATTACATATAGATACTATGAACTAAACATTTTTAAGAGAGGCAGTACTTTCATTATATTGTGGGAAAAGCGTTTACGTCAGAGGTTCCAATTCTACCTACTGAGCTAAATTTTGTGTTTGGCGTAAACATCCTGCAGCTATTTTGGAAATTTTCACAAATTGATGCGTTCATCAAATATTTTCAAATTGACTATACTTCTGACAGATTCCTATTCATCTTATGGAGTTTCGCTTGTGAACTATTATAACTATGAAATCGTATTCAAAGTATTTATATACCAGTTGAGAATACTTTAATAGCTCACAAACAATTCGTTGAGACATCGTATGGCGCGTAGGATGAAATAAATGATCATGCACGATATAATGTAATTGGATTATATATAATGTCTTGACAATTATAGTTAACTTGGCAGATAAATCTTCGAGATTTCTATCTAAAGAAAGGCAATTCCCAAAAAAAGTGTCCATAAAAATGCTATAACAATTATTGATTCAATGTAATATAATGTTCTTTATTCCGCAAAAAAGGATATATCTACTTTTCAAATACAAATATAATCTACTATTTGGTTACCAATTGATATATTATTGATTTAAATATATAACTTATTTTATTAGTTGAAACACATTTTTTTGTAGTGAACTCAATACTCTTTTGAGTATATAACCTTCCACAATCTGAAAAATAAACAAAGCTAAATCAATAGAAAATCTACTGAAGTCTAATAAAGGGCAATCTGAAAAGTTCATCCCGATAAGTTACTACGTAATATAATCCACTGAAAAGTCTTATTAGTCATCTTTCTTTAGTAGTCGACGTTTCAGAAAACAATCTTTTTTAGTTAATTTCAGGTTTTGAAAACGGAAAAAGATTATTTTCCGAAACTTTGACCAGTAAAGTAGGAGTAGCGCCTCTACAGAACACCCCTACCCCTCCACTTTTTCCGTCATTCAGTACACCAATCAGAAGCCACCGCACGTACAGCGGAAAATTCTAACCAGTAAAAAACAAAATTGGTCCGAGCCCAAAATCCCATGTATTTTCTTATGAAGCTAACCTTTTTGAAATTTTCGTGACATCCGAGCCGAACCTTGTGGAACACCCAATTCGAGGTAAGTGTGTTTCGGAGAATGGGAGAGAGAAAAATGTGACGTAACTGATGCAGGATGGAATGAATATCGGAGAGATTCAAAGAGCGTAACCCCTCTTGGGACTCCGCCTCACCCCTCGGGCCCCCTTGTCACGTACCAGTCACGTGGTCCTAGTGGTCATCAGCAGCTGAGTGAAATTGAATTAGAAAAACGTATCGATATGAGAATCGAACCCAGGTCGTCTGCGTGGTAGACGTTGTACTTGGCCACGACACCAATGTGGAATATCAAGCAATAACTTTCCGGGAAGTAATATGAAGCTTCGTTAAAAAATTGAATAAATTTATCATATCAGCAATAAGTTTCAGGGAAAAGTTCAAATTTATTTTATTTCTTCAGACCTGTAATTGAGGTTGTAACCAATATATAAACATGCACGGCTACGGGTTAGTTATTTTAGGCATCAGTCTGATCTTTGTAAAAAATAAATCTTTGGTTGTGATTTTCTAATGACAGAAAATGAATAATTACTTTTCAATGGCATAATGTTGGTCCAATATTTAAAATAATTGATATCATGGAGGGTTTGAAGAATATGAATTTGTTTGGAAAAAGAATAGTATTTTTCTCTTTTTTTTTTTTAGTCAAGCACAAGGCTAAATCATCGTGAAAATTATCTTGATTGGAAGCTGCCTTACTTTCAGCGTCGATAAAACCGTTGACTTGCGGAGCTTAATCGTTGTGTGTGCGAGTGTGTATTTGTTAGTATAGTGCCATCCGTAAATTTGATTGGGGTCTCGTAAAATGCCGATTAGATAGCCGTGTGGAAGCGAATGTCGAAGCCGTCGTTGATGGTTCATGGTCTTTAATAGTTTCTGTCAACTGTCAACCACAGCGTTTCCAACAATTCAGTTGCTAACTTGAATCGATTTGAAATTTTTTCTGTAGCTGTTGCTATTAACAGTGTGTAGGAAATTTACTCAACATTTAGTAGAATGAAGACCCCATTAACAAAATACAAGTAACTAAAAAAAAACATTGTGGTATTATTGACAAACATCAAAATGTTTATGAAGTTAATTACTACAATTGGCCAAAGTTTTTAACAATTCATCAAATTCATTAGGATTTGAATTCAATAGTTCTCTTATATTTGTGTGCTCACTAATAGAATACTAGGCCGTATTTGTTCAAATAGAATTGGGTAATTGTATATCAATTTTGTTCATTTATTTCATTTAACATGTGTATTCTTTTTATTGCCAAACAAGTATTATTACACTTATCGCCTACCTTTTTCTCATGTTTTCTGCAAAACCTATATTGTATATTGAATTGTCAAAAAATTATAAAAAATTATGTCATTAAAATTGCTGGTGAATAACACTAACAGACTAGAAACTAGATCTTTAGGTACACCAAATCTCACTTTTTCAAGAGCAATTATATCATGTCTGAAATAACTGTCCTTGTAAAATTTCAGTCATAACCTTGGAATTGGATTCCAAGAAGTTTTTCTGTCAAACTTTGGGATACGTCTGGAAGTTGCAGAGTGTCATATCTGGAATATACGGTGGGTGGGTTGAAGTTATGATGCCGCGTGAAATTCGACATATGACGAAACTAAAGTGCAAAATTTAAAAGGCTCTGCCAGCTGAAATATTAAGACAGGCGACAAGGTTTTTTACAATAATTCTTGGACGATTAATGTAGTAGTATTCTTCACAACTTTAATGTGAATGTATATACTAGAGCTTTTCGAAAGAAATTAATAATCACAACAGGTAATTATTTTTATTAATATTTATTGAGAATAATTTTCTGGCCATAATAAACACAAATTTTGTTCAGCAAAAATTAAACTGTAATGTCCTAAAAATGAACTTAGGTATTGATGTGCGTCTTTTATATGAATAATACAATAAAAATATCCGTATGTAAAAACAGAAAATTAACATTTTCCTACTTTCGGTTCAACTTTCAAATATGAATGTTTTTATGAAAATTACTTTGTTTTCTCAAAATTATTAAATTTGTTCGATAGTTTATGATTTCAATTTTCGTCAAAATGAAAAAAAATTACTAATTTCATTTCTTTTATCTAAATACATGTTAAAAATCACGATTTAAATCATGATTTGAGTAATCATAATGACCCGGATTGTTGATTTCGATTATGTAACCCACGAATCATCACCAACATCCACTTATTCCACCGATCGACTTGAAACTGATCGATAGAGGCTTAGATAGCAACAAGAAAGATTTACAAATATTTGGCCATTTTTAAGACTTACTTTGGTAATAAAATAACTTCTTTGTGCGATCGTAAGCTGGATATAATCTTCAACTAGTCACAAATATGTTATTTTAGAAAAATGGCAAATGTTGGCATACAATATTTCAATTACATTAATGTGACTCTTTTCGAGTTTCTTCACCAGACTCAACAGACAACTTGACAGGTAGACTCTATAAAGTTTGGTTTAAATATCTAATATTTCTATAATCCATTTTTTTTTTGGGGAAGGAAAGAAGAAATTTATTTTTCCCAAAAATATATCCCTTTCAATTCAAACCATATTTTTTCATTTGTATATCCTCATAGATTTGCCTGTTGAACTCGAACCCATATTAATGATAAATATAAAATGTCATGAAAGGTTTAATATATCTACGAACCAATTTCATTCGTAAATGTCGTTCAATTTTTTGTACCTCCCTCGTTTCATAAACGATAAATAATCGAATTAATTCCCTGACAAAAGACAAACTCAGAAGCGATAGCACCCGCTCGCACAATTCCCAAGAAATATTAATAAATCAACGACGGTCGCCTAATAAGTTCATGTTTTATTAAGTACCCGCCGAGAATATAACCGGGAAAATCTCTTTAAACGTCTCCAAAGATGTAATAATTAATTATTGCTTGTTCTTCGAATCCACCCCGTTAAATTATTCCGTTCGCATTCTGGAAATAAAATACCCTGCTAAAAGGCTTTTATAAATAATCTCAGAGAGTCTACAGTTTTGAACAGGGATATCGGGGCTCCAGGGATTTGTCCTAAATAGCTCGGGTGATGAGCGAATGAAATCCGCAAGTAGTGGTATTTTGCAGAAAGTGAAATGTAGAAACATGAAATATTATTAACAATGAGTTAGGGGGAACACGCGTCTATAATAATAAAATCACTCACAAGCGAAACGGTAGTCTAATTTCAGATCCAGGCGAAGTTACGTAGCAAATTCTGCCTCTTCTAACAGTTCGTTTTGAGAAATGTCAATATAATTCATCCATTTCAATATCTGTCATTTTATGAAAAAATATTTTCTTTTATTCATTCATGTATTTATTAATTCATAAATAAGGTCATCCAACAGATACACATGCAATAACAGGATGGCACTAATCGAACCTAAGGATCAACAATTTTTTATGTACAATGGAAAACAATAACTAACGAATACAAACTATATGTAGGTATTGAAACTATAGTATTACTGCTGTGAATGAAGTATTGGAAGCTAAACTGTCAAATGCTTTTTGACAGCTTATAATTCCGAGCAAAAAAGTCAACAGAATCACATATGGTATTACAAATCATTGAAGATCTTATGAGAGGTGAGTTGCTATTATAGTTGCTTGAGAAATAAGGAACGAAAAATATTCGTCTATGTCGAGATTATATAATCTGCAATTGAAGAGGAAGTAACTGATACAGTCGTTGGAGTCTGTCTAAATTATATACAAACTACCTGACCTGGCAAACGTTGTTTTGCCACATAAATCATTTCTATCAGAACAATAACACTCATATATACGATGTAGTCCATGTTCAGCTAACGCAAACAAACTGGATGGTTTGCCCACTGGAGAGCATGCCACATAAAATTGTCCGTTTAAAAAACATGTGTGCTGAAATCCAAGCCACAAACGGACATTGTTTGGTCTTGGGACTTAACAATAGTCATTGCAAATGTCAGTCTAATTGGAAATCGCACACGTTTAAAATGAATTGGCACATCTGTAGATATAGGGATTCGTGGTATTATTATATTTTCATTTAAAATGCTGGCTTCGACAACGTTTTTCAATAATTTTTTAGTGACCAATCGTGACCCGTTGTACAGCCGTGGTCGATTAAAATTACGGATCCAACCTTCAGTTGTAAATTATGCGGTGCATGCCTAACAAATCCAATGAGTTCAAAGATTCTGTTTGATAATTCACAGCTTTGGTGGCATCGCAAACTGTATCTACACTCCACGGATAAACAATAATAGTGGCCGAAAAGTGTATAGGGAGTGAGAGAAGGCTTATTGTGTGAGAGAGACCGGCTTCGTTCTCAACCCTACTCTGTGCTTATCTATGATCAAGGTTAAAAATTATTAAATTACTAAAATGGCTATTAAAATATAGGAATTGGTGATAGAGGGTTATATAGAGTGTTCCATGCCACATCATAAAAAAATGAAATAAAAAATGTTGTTCAAGAAATAAAAAAAACATGTTTGGGGTGGAGCACTCTTATCACTTAGGGTATGAAAAATAGATGACAACCTGTTCTCAGATCTATTGAATATATATAAAATTTCGTGAAAATCGGTCAAACCGTTTCCAAGGAGTAT
>WOGO01006526.1:0-11705 GCA_015342085.1 Leptinotarsa defecta
TGTGATACATCATTGAAAAGGTAAAATCTGGTTCTATTCAAAACAGAAAGAATCCAATGTAGCGTCTACAAGAAAAAATTAAGTTGATGATGATGGCCGGAAGACGAAACGTCGGATAGCAAATCTGAAAACATCATTATGTAGCAGGGAAGAAGTGGCGATGCGGAAGTGCAATTTATTTTCGAATCGAATTAAAAAATAAATCAAAAAAAATAAAAACCATTTTCTGATATTTCTGTTTTTTCCGGATATCTCAGAATATACCCGAAATTTCAGAACTTTCTCAACGGCATATTGTTAGTCAGGTAAATGCGCAACTTTGACCCAATTTAACCATCTTCATATTTCTCATAGTTTCCAAGATCCCAATGGATCCATCCTTAAATGTTTAACTGCTATGGGATATGTCACAAATCACAAAATATTGATTCATTTCAAAGGTCATAATACTAATTATTGAGTTTGTACTTTTGTGTTAATTTTCTTCCTTTTTCGAATGTTTCAGATACGGTTTTTTCCTTTACCGCTTCACAAGACTAGATCCAGATTTGTCGCTGCAAATTTTGATCTCAAATACGTACCACTATACATTTGTGCTTCTGCTTCAGAGGTAAATAGATGTGCTTGAAAGAGACTGCTGCAGTTCGATACATCCAATGACATTTGTTATATGATTTTCAATGCACATTTCCACGTGGTTATGATTTTAGTTGTTGTTGGGTATATTTTATTAAATCAACACGTTACTTCAAAAATATAACAATGCTCCTTTCTTTTCAACATTACAATTACGGAATGATCGTCGATGATGGAATTTTATTACCTATAAGCTTGTTATTATGAGGAAAAATTATTTCTTCATCTAGATCAATCAAATAAGTAATTTTCTATCCCAAAAACTCATCTAAAAATATATCACTGATAATGGAAAAAATATATATCTAACGTTAGCATAGAAGAAAAGAGCAATAATTCTTTAATTTTTCATTTCCAACATTATTCAATCATTTATTTGATTTCAATCAACGAACAAGAGCTTATCGTAAGTCTTTATGAAGAAAAATTGGAGTTATTATACTAGGATCAGGATTCGAAAATCTCATTTTTGGCGAAGGGAACATTTGGACAACTGATAGATTTTGCTAATGAAAAAGTTACACATTGAATTTTCTATGAAGAAATGAGTAACTGCCGAAATCGAAACGATTTTAAATTGAATGAAAGAGTTTTTTTTCACATATAGTCATTGGGCATACTTGAAGACTGACTATAAATCCAAATCATCTAAAAGAACAATTCGTTCAGGCAAGTCTCAACTCCCTACACTGTAGGTTGGTGGGCTGACACCTATCAGAAAACTACTCCTTTGGCTAATACCACGAAGGGCATGGGTTATATCCGACAGGTGTCAGTGTAGGATTCTTCATTGAAGATATTCTTGCATATGCTGTTGGCGATACAACTGCCGCAATAGATTTTCAATTATTGCAAAGCACTTGCAGACCGGTTTCGGGCTCTTCGCCACTCGTCAGTGTAAGGTAGTGTCTCTCATCAACATGAAGTCGATGATTACCGATAATTGAAAATTAAATTCTTTCAGAGTATCATTCCTCGAACTAGGCTGAAGCGGACAACAAACAACAAGTTTGTCATCGCCCCATCTGCCTGTGAACGAGGTAATCAACCGCATATACAAAAAACGCCCAATTCTTCGTATAAGGGAAGAAAACTTTTCACATATAGTCAATGGGCTTTCTTGAAGACTGGTAATAAATCAAAGTATCTAAAAGAACAATTCGTTCACCCCAGTCTCAACTCCTTACACTATAGGTTAATGGACTGACACCTATCAGAAAACAACTACACCCCTGGCTAATATCACGCAGGCCTTTGAATTATATCCGACAGGTGTCGGATATAATCTAACAGAAGTTATTCCTGCATATGTTGTTGGTGATACAACTGCCGCAATCGATTTTCAATAATTGGAACATACTTGCAGACCGGTTTCGGAGTGTTGGTCACTCGTCAGTGGGAACTGTGACTGGCTTGACCAAATTTTTCTTTTAGATGTTTTGAATGAAAGAGGTTAGGTGTCTTAATTTAGTTTGAAAATTTTGGAGCTGTAGGTAGATTTTGTTTATATTTCAAGGATTTTTTTTTTAAATCACATTAGTTCTTAATATGAATTTAAAATATATGTAATGGCTATTTTTGGAGAAGAACTGCATTTTGAATGGTTTCAAAAACTTTTGGTAAGTGTTTGAGATGTGGTGAAAATAAATATTTTTTAAAGATCTAGGTGCCACTTATCATTTCAAAACAATTTCAATAAATGTTTTCGTCCAATATCTGTTTGATAAACTCTAATACGAATTTGCAGCATATAGAGAAAACCTACCTTATCGGAAAAACATGAAAAAAGTAGAAGTGTTTGAGTTTTTAAGTTTCTCGTCGAAATGACAGGTAATATTAACTGACTTCTAGACGAAATACTTCAAAACAACGTACTACAAAAAGGAAGTTAGAAAAACTAGTATAAAAAAATGTTAATGTTATTACAAACTGTCTCCATTAAAATGTAAAAAACTTGTTCAACTTATATTTCAAATTTTGATATGAGATTGGTCTGCCGATTGATTGGTGTACGATAAACATATGTTCAGATGAGGATACACTACAAAAACACACTTTTGTCTATTTTCCACG
This sequence comes from Leptinotarsa defecta, assembly GCA_015342085.1. Taxonomy (NCBI): domain Eukaryota; kingdom Metazoa; phylum Arthropoda; class Insecta; order Coleoptera; family Chrysomelidae; genus Leptinotarsa; species Leptinotarsa defecta. The sequence goes on from WOGO01006526.1 coordinate 2,710, forward strand.
CTATTTCTTTATTGTGACTAGTTTCGGCTATTACACCATTTTCGAAACTAAACTAAACTAAAAAAAAATGGTGTAATAGCCGAAACTAGTAGCGTGGAAAATAGACAAAAGTGTGTTTTTTTAGTGTATCCTTAGTGAACATGAATTTCTACAAAATAAACAAGTCGTCAATCAAAGAAGCAAAGAATATGGAAATATGTAAATGATAATATTTACTCAATAAACTCATTTAAAAAATCCAATATTTCATCAGTTCAGTGATATAAATTGATTTGAAATTCCTGAAAGAAAAAATTAAAAAGATTAACCGAAAATAACAATTTTATTAAATAGAAATTACAAAGAAATACCATACAAGCAACAAGTTATCACCCGAAAACGATTGTGGATATTAAGAATCGTAACGTCGTGACGTAACTTGGCTTGGAATATTTTAATTTTGATTTTTCATTTTTCGTTAATAATTTTTTTATTAATTTTTTTAATTTTCAGCTTTTGTTAATATTTGAATTTTTAATTTTTTTTGGCTGTTGTCTGTATGCTATTTCTTTGTAATTTAAGTTTTTTGTTTAATAAAATTGTTATTTTCGGTTAATCTTTTTAATTTTTTTTCAGGGATTTCAAATCAATTTATGTTATATTAGACAATGGAAGTTCGAACTTATGAAATACACCACGAAACATTTTCAATCACCTTCAAACAAACGTTAAAAATCCAAATTTTTCAATTTATGTGAAAGTTAAATTATTTGTCAAAAATATTGATGTTGAAAGTGCAACGCTTAATGCTTATTCCAATAAGTTGAAAACATATCTAGAGCAGTTAATCGCTCTAAAACTCTATAAAAAATGTGTGGCCCTGAATTTTTCCATGGTTTTGATGTAATGATGGAAATAATCGTTTTGAAAACATATTCATGTCATTGAACAAAAGTAATTTTTGTGGAGGAGAGTCAGTTTGTATCGAGTTTCTTTGGGTATTTTTACCCTCCACAATCTTAAGCATTTCGGAGGCTAAAATCTGCCTCCGCCTTCAGTAATGGACAAAATTCAAGTCTATATGCAGTTCTTTTCTTGCTGATTCTCAAAACTCCTCTGACATGTCAAATAAGTTTGTAAATAAGGAGTATCAGAGAGAAAAGAACTGCGATAGACTCAATTTCTATCTATTTCTGAAGATGAAGGCGGATTTCAGCCTCCGAAACGTTAAGATTGTGGAAGGTAAAAATACGTTAAGAAGGTCGACAAAAAAATGTTATGTTATTGTTCCGCTGCTGAATTATATTTCAGCAAATCTACATTTGAAAGATGTAATATTATTTAGGATGTGAATGAACGAGTAAATTAATTTCTATTCACATGTTCATCTCAAATAATCTTGAAAAAATTCATTTATATCGAGCAATTGAAAAACTTATGTGAAAAAACAAGAAATTTTCATTAGTAACTTGTAACATTTAATTCATATGTCTCTTACAATTTTCAAATCATGTAAATATTTGACTTATGAAAGTAGGAAACTTCAAAGGAAAGGTATAACATGAAAAATTTGGAATTGAAAAAAAGTAGATATTCGGGAGAAGCATCTGTTGATTATATTTGGCATTTTTCTATCATTATTTATTTGTGAAATAATATTAAATGAGTAAAACGAAAAAAAAAGTTTTTCAAAACATTGATATATGGAAAAATATAGCATATTGTTTCTCTATTTGCCGTTCGTTTATTATAAAATACAGTTTTGGATCCACTCAATTTGACGAGAACTAATTATATGTTAATAAACTCTAGCAATAGAAATGAACCCGATATAGATTATAATAATAAAATGATATAAGTGATATTGAAACGGAAATGTTTGCTGGAAATGAAAATGTAATGAAATGATTGCATTTCTTCACAATATAATTCTAAGATTCATAATTAAATCTAAAATAACAATATAATATATAGTGATTTGATTTATTTCCAAATTTCTGTGGCAAAATAAATTCCGGTTTGATGCCGAGGGGGGAAAGGAGTTGGTAAAAAATGCATTTCTAATTGTGAAGTTCTTCACGAATTTCAAGCATTCAGAATCTAGCTATAAATGCATTTTCAATTAATGAAATTGAGAAGTATGTCTTCAGATAACTGAGAAAAAACAATGACATGAAAATTACATTGAAAACTTTTCTAGATACATTATCATTTCGAACGATTCCACAAAATATAATCTGTTGACAGTTTACGAGTGAAAATTTTGAAATAAAATTTTCTCTTCAGGCTGTTATGGCTAGGTATGTGCCATACCTAGCCATAACAGCTTCTCAATATGTATCACGCACAAGTTCCGACTTCAGAGGGTTGTCGTTCATAAGAGATGGACAGTAACTTACCGGAAAAACCTTTTACAAAACTCATTATTACAGTTTATTGTACAAAAACCGCGTGAATATATAGCATGCAGAATATTTTCTGACTGACTGATTCACGAACAGAAATTAATAGTCAAACATACAATTTGGGAGAGTGTTTTGAAATTTGTAGTTGAAATATCTCGTAAATATTATTATTACTGACTATTTTCCTAAATTCATGACAGGTTGGAGGCTAGACAGTGATTGAATTCACTAGATCTTCTTAGCCGATTAAAATGAGTAAAAATAACTTCACATAACAAACTCTTTCAACGTCAATATTTTTGATATGTAATAATGTGCTGATAAAATGCTAGATTTTACGATCTCAGCATTTTATGATATACATTAAAGTCATTTTCGAAAATTATGGATTTGTGCACATTTCAATTTAATTAAACTCGATGCAAATGTCACCAGTAAAGATCCATCAATCAAAAAATGTACTGCTTCTGATTTCAGGTTTATTTATCAGTCATATCATTGTAAATGAAAAACATGAAAACCTTTTTACTGCTGAACTTTTGGTAATTGTATTGAAAATTATGAATCCAGAATGAAACGATTATCTTAGATATGAATAGTCTGAAAATGCACTATTTGAATACTTCTCAATCAATTCTTTCAAGAACATAGCCAAAAATTTATTTTTATTATCCTACAAAATCCTTTTGAAAACTACTTCCGGTGTTCACAACAGTCTCAATGAAGTTTTATCTAACTCTCCCAGGCTTAGCACACTGAAACATTTACGAATCAAAGGTGGTTAATGTGGCAATATGTTTCTCAGCAAGTTTGGAAAATTCCAGCATTGAGGCCATTTCCACCAGGGAAGTAGATAAAAATGTTTCCACCTGGGGTCAAAAAACAAATAAAAAAAAAAATAAAAACTCACGTAAACCAACTGCAGAACCGAAACAAAAACAGAAAACAAACAGAACGTCGCAACAAATCAAACGCAGAAAAACTTGGCAGTGGTGGACAACATCCTCATGGGCGCACCAAGACCCTCACAAGAAGAGCACAGCACTAGCGTCTAACTCGTCGTAGAGTCTAGTAATACTCTAACATCACAAATGATCGTAATACTCCCGAAACCCCTAAACTTGCAGGACCACTTTTTATTTGGTTGCAAATTCATAGGTACCTGCATGCACACCTCAGCGGACCGAGAGGGGGGGCGAGGCAGTCATGCCCCCCTTCTAGCGTCTGCCGAAAGCACAGTACAGTTATGCGAAAATCAAGATTTGCAACTTGAGGTTAGTGCACATCCCAAATTTAAGATCATGGTCCATCTGCGAAGTTACCCTACTATGGCGCGTTGGGTGTTGGCAAGCAGTTTGTCGCTGGTTCGCTGTCTTTATAGGCGCATCAATGAAGTCGGAAGTCTTCAAAAACAGCTCCGATTTCGAATTTATTTTCAAAGATTTCTTTTTTGTATTGTTTTGAGTCAGGAACCTTTCGAAGCGAGGATAAAGTTTTGCATATTGTTTGAAACATTCGTATGATATTTGTTTTGCAAACATTTTTCACCTAATGTGTTTACCTAACACAAATTTAAAGTTGTTTGTGAATTTTATGGAACTAAAACATCGTGAAATACGAATCATAACCTAATCGATTATTTATTTGATGTCTCGGATTAGTGATGAAGATTAATTTTTAGGGAAGAGCAAAAGTAACCTGTAAGGTTATTATTATCAATTTGAGTAGTATCTTTATGATGCTTATGAATGAGATGAATGGTAGTGTATAACAACTTTTTCCTGGAATGTATAACAGAATTTAGAGTATATTATGTTCCAGGTTCTCCACAGCGTAGATTGGAAACTCTACCAATATTCATTTCCCTGAGAGTCCTTTTTCCAATAGTTCGGAAGTTGCTTTTTGTTGGTCGGTTATAATAGTCCAGTCATTTGGTCAAAAAAAGGGGGTTACCTGGAAAGTTTTCCGGGAGTTTTGAAAATTGTTCACCTTATGGATTTTGGTATGCTCTTTTCGAATTTCAACTTTGCCACCTCGTATCTCCGCCGCTCGCGCCGCTATATTGAAAAAATTGGCGCCTAATAACAGTTTTTAACAATATCTCCTTTCTGACGCATATTACGAGTAGAACATTTATATACATTATTGAACTAGAAAAAAACTCCTACAATTCTACACCACCACGTGTTTTTCGTATATTTTTCTAAAATGTTCTACAATTGCCGTAGTTTTAAAGACGCAGGTATAGAGTCATGGCTTCTGATGAAGAAAATTGTTATATTTGTGAGAATTCATTTCATTAGAAAATGAAACAATTGAAGTGAAAGGAAAAAGATTGTAGACTTTTCGTGAGTCAATGGTTAAAAGAAATGATAATGGAGTTAAACTTTTGGCGGGACTCAAATCGATAGTGGTTCATGATGTGCGTCAAAAACAAAACAACAATGAGAAGTTATTCGCTGCATCATTGCGTAGAGGAAGTGATGTCACGAAACCTCAGCCACTACTGTGATCCTCATACTCAGAATTCTCTTTTGAAGATCATTGTTGTTTATAGGCTGATGAGATAACAGCAGAATTTAACACAGACGCGGCTGTGCAAGCGTAATGTAGTGTATAGTGTGCGGAATTCGTCAAAGAACGACAGTATTGCAGAACTTGTTAGAGCTCGTAATGATGATTGGTGTCGAGTAATTGCTGAGCGTCTTGAATATGTGATGCACAGCCGATGCACATTAACACAATTCCTGCATGATGCAAAAAAGAACCGTCTCATTAGAATGTTGAAGACAAACTTTGAAGTTGAAAATTTCATGGTTTCACAAGCCACGAAAGATGCGGATACGCTAATCATCAATACCGCAATAAGTGTTTCATCAGCATTCGATACCGTAATAGTGGTCGGCGAAGATATAGATCTTCTGATTTTTTTAACAGCTCTATGTACGCCATCAAATGAGTATTTTCTCAAACCAGGAGAAGTGAACATTTCTCAGCAAATATATTACACTAAAAGCATGCCTTCAGTGGCTGTGATACTCTAAGAAAATTCTGATTTGAACAGGAAGAACGTTTCCTCCTTGAATTATATGGTTACAGTGATGTGAAAAATAAGAAAAACATGTTCTTAAAGGAATATGGATATGTATGCTTTACAAAATCAGCATTTGAAAGTGAATTTAATATTGCGTGGCTACCAACAGAAGGAGCAGCACTGCTGAACTTGTTAAAAGAAACAAAAATGGACTAATTATTGAAACTTATTTCTTGTAAGTGTAAAAGAGGACGTTAGAAAGCCTGTTGATGCAGAAGAGCTGGATCAAAATGCTCCGTTATATGCAGAGATTGTAATGGTACTAGTAATAATAACGATGAAGAGGAAGAAACGGCGACCATTTTCGAAAAAACTTTCGACGAAATACAAAACGAAGAAGCTTATGATGAGTCTGATAATCGCACCGCAGATGAATAGAAAGAAATTTCGTTCTGCGATGTCTCGATCAGTGCCCAAGACGAAGTCGTAACGCCTGGTTCATCAGGAATAGTAAAGCGAAGGAGATTGCCCTAAATTTGGATTAGGCCTACAGCGAAAACCACGATAAATGAAATGCGCTGGTGTGGAAATTAGTTTTTTTTTCACAAATGTACTTTGTGGCGCTCGTACGCCAAAAAATATTGATTTTATAAAAGAAATTAGAAATACATAAATTGCAGTGAATTTTTTCCAGTTAAATTTTATACATTGATGTTTTTCTCGTGAAATTCGGAAAAAAGATATTGTGAATAATCTGTTATTGGGCGCCATTTATTTTTCAAAATGGCAGCGAGCGGCATATATACGAGTTGGCAAAGTTGCAATTCGAAAAGAGCATACCAAAATCCATAGAATAACCAATTTTCAAAACTCCCGGAAAACTTTTTTGGTAAAACTACCAAATGACTGGACTATAAGGTATTTATGAATGAAACTTGTGTATTTGGAACTGAGTCTGTTGGTAGCTACTTTAGCAACAATGAGCTTTGCATAGTAACTTTCATGATGTAATTGTTGTAACAGAGGTGGTTGATATGATAATGATGATACAGAAATGCTTTTTCAAATCAGTCGAAAATAACAAGTTTATTCGATGAAAAAATACAAATTATACAAAAAAAATCGTCTCTTCTTCTTTCATTCATTCAATCGAAAAAAACATTTTGATTTTTTTTTTGAAATTTTTAATATTGATCAAGAGATATGTGCAGAGGTTGAAATTTTCATGGTTGAAAAACAAAGTAAAAAAATACATATCAATTGCATTCTCACGATGTATGGTACTAAAACTTCCAAAAACTTGAAGAAGTTACTAGCATACAACTCAGTCCTTCACCTCCAACAGAGGATGCAACAAAACAACATATTAAAAGAGTTTAATCATAATGGAAAAATGATGCTTTGAAGAATGGGATTGGCAAAAATATAACTATTCGAAATCAATCAAAATGATGCAACATTCAGCACCACCCATGAATGTTTTGAAAATGAAATGTGGATAAGCGAATCGAAGATGATGATTATATGTGTCAATAAACCATGAACAACAGTTATAATTGACAACGAATTCAATTGAATGAGAAAATACTACACAAAATTGATTGAAAACACTTGCTTTCCAGCAAATATATAATCCCAAGTTTCGGATCGAAAATACAACACTTCCTCAGCATGTATAAGTGCTGAAGTACACTTTGAATAATAATTTCTGATAAATAAAAGATATCATTTGTTGTATATATAAATGAAAAAGATAAGCTAGCCTGTTTTTTGATAAATGTCATGGGTATGCCGTCGGTGCCTGTTGATAGATACTATAGACAAAATAAAGGTGAGTTACTATAACATTTCCCATACTTCGAGAAATTATTTCACATATTTGCCTCAAAATTTGGACAAACATTTATTCAAATAACTTCTTGAAGTTGAATGGATCACCCCGTATTTAGTGGCGTAATTTGACGCAGGAGTAGACTCCTTTTGAAACTATATTAGGATTCCCTATACCTATCTCTTCTGCTTTTTACACAAAAGGCGTTTTTATATTTTACATATGAGTAATTTTTTTATCTTCAAAATGAAACACGCTGTATTGTAATGAAAATCCTAAAAAGCGTTTTAAACACCTTTTCATTGTAGAATACGTAGATTCGCTAGAAGCACAAGTTTACATTTTTTAAAATAAAGTGTATATAAAGTAAAATGCAGGCAAATGTAAAAACTAAAATGTATTGCCATTTCTGAAATATTAAAAAGCATTCTTCAAAATAAGAAGATGCGTGTGTCTTAATTATTGAGGCAAAATATGTTAAATTCCCTTGTTTCTTAGCAAATATATTAGACTTCATAAATATATTGGACAATAAAAATATACGATTGCCTATAAAACCTATTCTACTACTTTTTCAATAATAGTAAGCTCTGGCCTAGATGACGTTAATTATTGATATAGAACTTAAAGTATTTGACAGTGACACAACTTATTAATCAAACCATTATAATTGTTTTGACAAGTTTAAAATTATTGTCATTTTGAAATATTGTAAAATGAGAGCTTATCCCCAGGAAAAATGAATTGATATGATATTGATAATCGATGAGTGTGAAGAAAAGTGTTTATTAGCGTTAAGAGTATATGCCCAAAGGTATCTAACAGATGCCATCCTAACAAGCGTTCATTGGAAAAGTGCTTGCAGCTTTTCAGAAGGACAGGCAGTGTATTTTATAATATGTAAACAAGTAAACAAAAAAAATCTGTTTAAAATCTGTTTTTGTGTTAATCAGCTATCGCCCCCATATGAACGACAACTCTCAGAAGTTGAGAAACTTGTGCGAGCTAAGGACTAATGAGGTCTTACCTTTTAACGTGTGATTTCTAACACAGTTGCAGAATCATCCCAGCTTCAAACAGATAAATTCTCTCACTGACTGAGGCGGAGTCTCCGAAACTCATCTGCATTCTCTCGAGGTAATGCAAAAACGCTTTCTCAGATGTATTCTGCATAGAGACTATACCTACCCAAGTGATCTCCTATACGAAGAATCCAAAATATTCGATACAAGGCAGCTTTTCTTCATTAGTATAACCACAGCCCAATACATGCACAGAAATGAATTGATCATTTTGGACCATAAATATAACACTCGTAGGACCACAATGGGTCAAAAAAATTATCGATACTTAGGCCCAAAAACCTGAAATGTGAGACAAATCCAAAAATTTTCAAAAACACCTAAAAAAAATATCAAACTAATACCCCGTGCAGAAATAGCTGAAAAAAATAGAGCACTAACACGATATTTTTCAAGCTTCAATATAGTACATCTTCGAAATATATCTCTGTTCAACTAATATAATGAGTCAGTATCATGGATTCCAAAATGATTGCGTCATGTATTCATCTTGATAATAAGACTTATGAGTTCTCTGTGTGTCCTATACAGTATGTCAATTTTGAAACAACGGGCTATATCTCACGAACGAAAGCTGATATCGAGAAATTCCTGAAACGGTTTCTAGGATAGTAAGGAGGAACTAAAGTGACATAAAAGAGAACTCACCCCGATCAACCCCCTTA
>WOGO01006527.1:0-11705 GCA_015342085.1 Leptinotarsa defecta
CAATATTCAGCTGTTCAAAGTATATTTGTCTCAGATCAAACGTTTTTGTCTCTTTATATACTTGATCACTGGAGTATCTACTATTTTTATTCAGGATAATTTTCAAGAATCTTCTTTGGGATACTTCCAATGCATCAAGGTGTGTTCTTGACACCCCGCCCCATCCGAGAATGCCGTATTTCAAGTGCGGTTCGACAAGACTTTTGTACAAAATGATTTTCTGATCTTGGTCCAAGTACTCCGTCACATACTTGAATCTATATAAGATGCATCGCAATTTTTTCAATAGATAGCTAATATGCTGATCCCACCGAAGATGTGAATCTATGATGATTCCTAAATATTTAATTTTTTCTTTTGGTTTTATTGCACATTTTGTAAGAGTAATATCAAATGTAGGAAGAAATGCATCTTGACAGTTAAATGGTAGGTAGTGTGTCTTTTCGAAATTTATTGATAAGAGGTTATAGTCGAACCACATTTTCAATTTATTGAGGTCTGTTTGAATTTTATTTTTCAGGTCATACCAGTTGTTGTCTGTATAAAAAAGGACAGTATCATCAGCAAAGCTTGTGATTTTTCCACTTTTTTCCGCACATAGTAGGTCGTTGAGGTATATTGTGAATAATATTGGTCCCAGTACCGTTCCTTGGGGTACTCCACATGTAATGGATTTTTTCCGACTCGTTTTCCCTTTGAATTTCAATATTTGCTCTCGGTCTGTTAAATAATTCTTTAATAATTCATATGATGAACCTCTTATACCTATGTCCTCAAGTTTTCGTAGAAGAATGGAATGGTCAACGGTATCGAAAGCCTTCGTGAGATCTATAAATACTGCTATTGATGGAATACCTTTATCTAATGCATTGTATATGTCTCCAGTTAAGACCTGAAATGCGTCCTGGGTAGATTTTCCCTCTCTAAAACCGTATTGTGTTGTTGAAAGTAATCCATATTTGTTTATAAATTAGCTCAATCTAGTTTTCAAAATTTTTTCTAGTATTTTGGCGAGGTTTGAAATCAAGGAAATAGGTCTATAGTTACTCATATCAGTTTTATCTCCGCTTTTATAAATAGGCGTGACTACCGACAGCTTGAAGGCAGAGGGAAATTCACCTGTTTCCAGAGATTTATTAATTATAATATTTAATGGTTTTTTTATATAGTCTGCTATATAATAGCAGACTATATAATAGCAGAGCATGTTTGGAGCCATCAACATAACATCAAGTGGTTCCAAGTAGAAGAATAGCTGAAAATAATAACTATACCGAGCAGAAGCCAGCAAATCGGGAATAGCAGAGCATATTTGGACCCGTCAACGTAACATCACTTGGTCCCAAGCTGAGCTCATCCACAAGGAGGAAAACTGGTTTAGAAGAAAATTCGAAGAAGCTGCATTCATGTTGTCCAACGAGGGATTTAGCCAAGCTGGCGTAGAGATACGCAACATATGGAAGCCCATAATGAAGCGGAAAACGTTCAACACCCGTCAAACGGCCATCTCCCGCCAAACCGGCGGAGAGAGGGAAGAGGGGATAGGTGAAAGCACCTGTACATAGTCATCTCTCGGGGGAACAAGTCCAGTTATCACCCGAAGACGATTGTGGATACTAACAATCGAAACGTCATGAAATAACTCGGCTTGAAATCTCTGAGTTTCAATTTTCATTTCATTTTGATTGTTCAATTTTCAAAATTTTGCTTAGTTTTCATTTTATTGTAATTTCTTCTCAGGGTTTTCATTGCTCAATATAATTGTTAATTTCAACTATTCTTTTTAATTTTCATTTGTCATTTCAGAGATTTCAAATCATATTATATTAGACAATGGCAGTCCGAACTGATGAAGTTCCCCATGAAACATTGTCAACCACCTTCAAACTGAAGTTGTACTTACATACTACATACATACATACTACTCTGTTCGAAAAATAACGTGAATTTTTTCTCCTCTATCGTCGCGAAATGCCGTCTTTCCATAGGTCTTTTCAATCTTAGGGAAGGTCAGGTTAGGTTAGGTTAGGTTAGCTTAGGTCCAAAGTGAATGGGTGTATTCGCAACCCGCAAGGGTGAATTGTGGCACTTTCAACTAAGCTCGGTTTATTATTTTATATGGTGAGTGGTCTTTCAGGTCAGATGGTGAAAATACGGCTCTGCCGCACTGTCTTCCCACAGTTCGAGTCTCTGGACGTGAGGATTCAAATGGCAGTGACCTGTAAGAAGATATGTTAGACATCGTCGTTCATCCCTACTATAGTCCAACAACTGTTTGGTATCGAGCTTCGAAGGGTGAATAAACGCCTTGGAATAAGCCAATTCTGGAAGACACTGCCAGAAGTCCATAAACCTTCTTGTCATCCAGGTGTTCAATCTTTTTTTGGCAAAGCCTAAAGGGATGCCAATGACAGGTTCTGGTCCGATGAAGCTGCTTGCAGCACCCTCCTTTGCAAGGGAGTCAGCAGCCCCATTGCCTTCCAATCCAGTATGGTCAGGAATCCGGACCAGTGACAATCTGTCACGTCCTCCTATCGAGGAGGATCGTTTTTGGCAATTTGCTACCAATTTCGACGTTGATCGATAGGAGCCAAGAGCTTCCAACGCCGCTTGATTGTCCGAGAATATTTTTATTGACTTGTATATGAGGTTGGATTCTTTCAATCTCTCCGCACACAATTCAATAGCGCAAATTTCCGCTTGAAATACAGTCGCAAAGGTTCATAGGCAGGTTGATATATTTGTCCTGGGTCTGCGACTGAAAACACCTGCACCGGAACCGGGAAGTGTTTTTGATCCATCTGTGAACCAAAAACTAGCTGCTCCTAATATTCTCGTCTCCCGGAGGAGGTTAGTACTAACTGAAAAATTAATAAATGCAATGAATGTAATGAGACTATTTCCATCCATGTGCTGGACCCAAAACTTTTCAGCCCAGGTAGTGATTTATGTGAACTTTTTTCATTTCTCATTAAATTCGGCTGAATCAATACTGACCTGTCGATAGCAACTACTATAGCTTGTTCTGTAACATAATCAAATCATCTTTTTCTCTCGAAATCTACTGTATCTAATCTAATTAAGTAAGACGTAAGGGTTGGATCACACTACCCCAAAGGGGGCGCGAGACGAATTTTTTCTCCTTGAAATAAAAATTAATGACTTTGAACTATTTTTTTCCGGAACGCAAAATATGAGTAGTCATTGGACCATCCTTAAGCAGAACTTGTTGTTTTTGAAATAATTAGTGCAGAGAAAATTTAATTTAATGAAAATGAATATTTGTGTGAATAACGTTATTCATTTTATATTCATGAATAACGCTAATAATAATATCCTTTATTATGCATAAAAAATACATTTATACATAAAAGGAAAAGGGTTAGCCCAAGGCTATCTTCCACCCCTCCTAAAAATTATACAGTTAGTGTAAGAAAATAATTATAATAATACTTATTTACTTTCATAACAATGATAGAGAAGAGACTAGAACAATAGATATTATAGTTGCTAATAACTCTTAATATTCTGAACATTATTTTGGTCAATTTAACAATTTCATTGCACTAACATAGATTGAATTAAAAATGTTTTTAATCAACACTGAACAGTACGCATCTGTGATTCCTTTTCTTTCTTGAACTGATGAATATTATGATTTAAAAGGGGTAAAATTTCATTCAGATAAGAAGGGACTGTATAAGAAAAGCATCATTGAAATTTGGAAGTACGTTCTCTAGGTATGTTGAATGAGTTAATTATCAAATTGACCATATGTATGTTAGAATGCCTGCTTAATAAACTATATAAATAACCAGGTGTTTTAGTTTGAAGCAATTTAAACAAAACAATTTTATAAAACATTGTACCTCATATTCAGCTCCTTCATTTTTAACAAAAGTGTTGTGACATGTTCACCATATGGTATACAGCATACGAATCGTATGCAAGCATTTTGTATACGTTGTAACTTCTGCTTGTTACATTGCGGCAAAAAATTGTAATACACCGAAAAACAATACTCGACATGGGGGTAAATAAGAGTTTTAACTAACCTGAGTTTCATGCGTAAGGCCAAAGTTTTATTTGGATTGATTTTCAGTCCATAATTCTACGGGTATAGGAATGTTATGTGCAAATATGTGTTTATATTGGCCACGCAACTTTCTGTATCGGTGTTATGAGAAGACAAATATAACTGTATATCATTTGCGTACAGATGTACTTGACAATGTGATAAGAAAGTGGGGTGCTTAAAAATAAACACTGAAAATATCAAGGGTCCTAAAATACTTCCCTGCGGTACAGCTGAGATTGTTTCTTTTAGGGATGACCATGAGTAATCATTCAGTTTGACCCTCTGTGATCGGCCTGTGAGATAGCTGGTCATCCATTTAAGAGAAATGTCATCGAATCCTATGAACTTGAGCTTGCTGATGAGTAAATCGAAAGCTTTACTTTGATCAAGCAGTACTAAAATGATGACTTTTGATTGATCTCTGAATCTCGCAAGATCGTCGATTACTTTCAAGAGGGCAGTCTGTCTTCCGTTTTTTTTGCGGAACCCAGACTGCTCGTACGGGAGTATTCGATTTTCTTCAAGAAAAGCTCTTACTTCACGGGAAACATTTTTCTCGAATATTTTAGAGAATGATAATAGAATGCTGATTGGGCGTAGGTCACTGAACGTGGTAGGTGCATTCTTTTTCGGAATAGGAATTATATTAGCAAACTTCCAAACATCTGGAAACATTCCCTGTCTGAAGGACTCGTTGAAAGTATGTTTAACTTCATCAATACAGTGTGGTATCACTAAAGAAATCGTCTTGACATTTTTATTGTCAATACCTGTCATCATTAGATTTTATTTATTTGATAGCAGTCAAAATATAATCATCATATATAACAGTGAGGGAAAAGTTCATAGGAGCATTGAATTTATTATAATTGTAGAATGAAAGAGTGTTATTAGAGTCGTTATTAGAAAAAGAATGAAGATTCCAAAAAATTTTATAACGGTTTCAAGAAACACCCAAAAAATACGGCGTAGGATGTTGAGACGAACAGTGAATATAACAGCCGCTCACAAATTAGTTTTAACACACTTTTATTACTTTCGGAACTTAATGCGATTTAGTGAAAAATGAGCCAATAAAATTTGATGATCTAAACGTCCATATCAATGGTTATGGACATTCGCTGGAACTTTGTTTATGTTACACATTACTTTTGATTGCTGAATCAAGGGTGTCAATAGTTATTTCAGGAAAACGAGATACCCACATCGCAATAACTACTTTTATACAATAAACACACATTTACGATTTGCTTGACTATATTGAAAAAATTCTTCGAAACACCGAGTTTTTAAACGACTTTCAAAACTGGAAATTGAATGGTATGTATTGTCAAGTACAAATTGAGATAGTTTCAATTCTTCAGGATTGACCCAAAGCCATCCAGTAGACATTTTCACTTTTGAGCTTAATCGGGAGTATTAAAAAAAATCGAAATCAAAATAAAAATAATTTATTCGCACCCGCTACATAGCAGCCATCCTTAGGATAAATGTACACGTCAAGTACTGTTACATTGAGCAAAATATAATAAAATGTCACAAACACTAATAGTGCTAAAGAACTAATAGTACAGGAATTCACTGATGGAGTAATAGGCTTTTGCACACAGAATTGTTTTTAATTCTTTTTTAAATTTTTTGTGGTCCAGTTTTTTGAGATTTTGTGGAAGTTTATTAAATATCTTTATACCTGCGAAGTCAGGAGATCTTTCACGTCTTCAAATTATGCTTTGTGACTGAAAGTGCATCCGTGTGTATTGTAGGATATGAATGGTAATCCGAGTTTTTTGTTAATTCGTTAATATGCAGCTTTACAGCTGTTTCTTTTTTTATATTGAAAATAAGACGGATGATAATTCGCTTTCGACATATGAACGCTCTTCCAGAATTTACACAATCCCATTTACACATCGAAATCAAAGTCCAGTCGTCCAAATGGAAGAGCCCAGGACAGCCAAAAAAGCACTTCAAGTTCGATCAAAGATTAAGGTTTCGCTCCCTGTTTTCTTCGATTACCGTGACGTAGTGCATCAGCAGTTCTTGCCACATGGTTGTACAGTCAATAAGGAGTATCATTTTGAAGTTTTGCGCAGCTAGTGAGAAACGATACGAAGAAATCGTCTGGTATTTTGGAAAAACAATTCATGGCTTTTCCATCACACCTGCTCACTCGTGATTGCTTGTTCGTAATCATGCCTCAGACATCGTATTCACCAGATTTGGTTCTCTGCGACTTTTTCTTGTTCCCAATTGAGGAGATAAAAGCCGAATTGCTGAGAGAGCTTATGACATACCCAAAGGTGTATATCAGAAATATTTGAGGATTGAAAAAAAAACGTTGGCACAAGTGTATTATTATATCTGAGGGGGCTACTTTGAAGAGGACAAAATAAAAATTGACGAATGAATAAGTAAATATTTTTTGAGAAAAATTAAAATTCACCTCATTCTTTTAATAAAAATAACCTCCTTCAAGTTCCATGAAATAATTTGAGTTTCACAATCTTTTCTTCATTATTATTCAAGATGTCCGGAGTCAACATATACATACCTTCACAAATCTGTCGCAACTCTTCCAGACTTGCAGGCACAATATTGTAAACTTCCATTCGCACAACCCCGCAGAAAGAAATCTAAAGGTTTAAGATCGGGTGATCTAACTGGTCACCCGATCCGGTCAAATTAGGGTAATAGTAGAATGGTCCAACAATATTAATTCCGACACAACCATTCAATTTTTGTGGAGTTTTCACCACCAAGTGTATTGTATATTCGGTTTGTATTATCGGTCACAAAACTGAAGTCGTTGATCAGGATCATCATCGTTTCATTCATGGCCTAGTGTTTTCTTTGAATGGCTGAAAATTGCCGAAGCATTAATTGCTGATATACCAGACGCTCAAGGGTGTGAAATTATCCAGATCTATAAAGTACAAGTATCATATTGAATTATTATTTTTTCTTCAACCACTTTCCATGTAATACACTTATTAATTGGCGTAGTGAAATATCCTGGTTGACCACGTCATCTGAAGGGGTGAAAATTGGGTGGAATTCTTTTGAAAATACGTATCATGAAAAATTTAATGTGTACACCCACAATGTTATTGAAAAATTGAACAAGGTATCCTGGGCCGTCTAAGGAGGTGGAATTGAAGAAAAATCGTATCATTAGAAATCAAGTTTGTATACCTATAAGATGAAGATGAAGAAAATATTCTCTAGCGACCAAAATATGCATAAAAATTGAAACGTCCGATTAAAAGTGAATTAGTGTTATTATCTTCTTTGCAGTTAATTGCAGTATCAATTATTTCGGGTAGGCTTTCATACAAATACTGATACCGAATCTGTTTTGATTTGATTTCGAGTTGCATTATTCATTTTTTTTTGTTTTGCTTTTCTGGGACAATAACTATACGATTCTATAAATGATTCGAAATGACCGATAATTTCGCAAGTAAACATTTTAGAATAATCTCTAGGATTACCAAGATTCAATAGCAGTGTTTAAAATAAACGCAGTTGAATGTAACTAGCAGCAATAGCAGTAATCTAACATCTCGTGTTGAATTCTCTGATCTCTCGAACTGGGTTTTGCGCGTTTGATCTACCGTTCACCACCGTTGCCAAGTGACACCTCACAATAACTGACAGGCTGTGTATTTCTACTCGCAACAATCCGAATACTAATTCGATTATCTGTGAGTATAGTATTTGTTCCTTCTGAGGGTTGTCCATCAATGAATAACCGAAAATAACTTGATTTTTGGAGTGATTAATAACATATGGAACTACAATTGAAAACATTGAATATACCTATACCCTTCCATTCAATTATTTCTACTTCTGGTTTCAGTTCCGTACCAGGAATTGCATATTTATATCTCGATTTTGTGTGATTTGTGTGTGATTATTTTGTGGTCATCTTTGAGATAAAATGAATAATGAAAGTTAATATCCGATAAAGTTTGCGATTTTTTCGATTTAAGACACTTCTCAAAACCGTACAATCAATCTTACATGATTCCTTGACAAAATTGCATTGTTGAGAAAAAATCCCTAGATCTCCGAAAATTTTTCCCAACTTGGCAACGATGCAGTTCACTCTCACTCTCTCTCGGGACACAGCAGCACTGTATATCCTTGTGCAGAACTCCTCCTCTCTTTTCACTTTCAGCGGACGTTGACTCTATCTCGTCCCTGCCCCGCTGGCCCCCCTCTGGCACACATCAACTCGGTGCGCATCGCGGCCAAATATAACGGCTTGTGGCAGCGTTGCCAGCATTACGATTTTTCCGCTAATGTCGCGGGAGTTTATTGATTTTGGTAGGCTACAGGCGCGTTTCGTAATCTAATTGGGATTCGATTGAAATGATAACTATGTTAGAGCTTGGGCTTTTTCATGATAGTGTTGATTGATTTCCGTGGAATGTATTGCGTGTTGAAGTTGCCAGTTTGTATTAAGTATTTCACTATTTCGGCCAGTCGAATTTAATTAGAGTTGAGAATCAGTTTCAATTCAACTCGATGATTCGGGCAACCATAATTATTGATTTGAAGCATTGCCTTTGGTAAGTGCTGAGAATTTGGTTTGAATTGGTGGTTTCTTTGCTTCCGGTAATCCTCAAAACTGGTGTGCATAGCAAGACATTCCTAGGAAATATTATTGTATAGGGTCTACCAACAGGGATTTCTGAACTTTGACCATTGAAAAAGGCCATCTGTCAAATCAGTTGTCGTTTATTCGGTCTGTTTGGCCAAATCACCATGGACGGATTAAGCATTCAACAACTCGTGCAAATACTAAAATTGTTTTATCAAAATAGACATTCTTTTTGGGTAACGTACCGCGCTCTTCGCTTATTTCACGGTCGCCATAATTGTCCTACCTAGAGGACTATTCGCCATATGGTGTATTAATTTGAGTCCACTGGTTCAGTAAACTATAGACCAACACCCGTACATTGATGAAACTGAAAAACTTCCGGAAACATGGCCGCTGTTTTTGAGTGTGTGCAGGTGAATCCGAGGCAGTCGATTCTGCATCGCTCACAAAAACTTGGCTTTTCGCAGACCACAACTTGACGAAATTTGCGTTGTGACTTGGACCTGCACCCGTGCAAGATACAACTGACCCAGGAACTGCAGGTAAACGACCATAGACAACGACGTGTGTTCACTCTGGAACAGTTGGCAACTGAATCGAATTTTCATCGAAAACTCATCTTCAGCGATGAGGCCATTTCTGGATGAATGGGTATGTGAATAAACAAAATTGTCGAATTTGGGTCGATGTCAATCCACATGACAGCCAATAACGTCCAATGCATCCCGAAAAAGTCACTGTTTTGTGTGCATTTTAGGTTGGTGGCGTCATCAGTCCTTATTTTCTTGAGATGATTACCAACTTCTTTTGGCCTGAATTGGATGATCTGCACACCAACGATGTGTGGCTCCAACAGGACGGCGCTACGTGCCACATAGCTCATGCCACATTGGATATTCTGCACTAGCGATTCAGCGATTATCTCACGTAGAGGTGATGTAAACTGACCACCGAGATCTTGCGATTTGACCCCGTTAGACTTTTTCTTGTGTTTCGATGCAGGTGTATGCGAATAAGCCACATCGGTCAAATTTAACCTGATTCATGCGCCTGAGTCATGGAAAATTAGACTTTTCGGATGCGTGTCGTGTCGGACATTTAAACAATGTAATATTTTCCACACAATCACATCAAGAGGTCCTTCAAACTAATAAAAAATTTCGATGATATTTCACACACACTTTTTATTTAAATTTGAAGATAGTAAGTGCCTTATGAAAGACCCGTTATATATTTGTACTTTCATAAAACACTGAATTTGTTAGAGTTAATTTTGGCATAGAAAGAAGTGAATTTTTGTTCAATGTCATAGTTTTTAGGTCCGGAGACTTTCTGAAGTACATTTCTTATGAATTTAGCACACGGTTTACAGAATTTGAATGCTTGTGACATTCAGAATTCTTTCTTTCATTGAAGAGGATTATACTATATTCCTGGTTCAACATTACATAAATAACCAATAAACACCAATTGGACAAAGCTAAAGCTCTTCTCACCAGAAAATCCAAGCTATACCTGCTGTGAATGGGTCGTCTGTTGATATTTCTTCTGAGTTATCATTCGACAAAACTAAAATTATAATAGTAGGCACTAAATTCTCAGAAATATTATTGCATTGAAATGAAAATATTGATGGCAGGTTGCGATTCTATATATTCTATATATTTTGATGAGAAAAGTACACATGGTTTGAGTTGTAGGAGAAGTGCAGCGCGTAAATCTCGACATCACCAAGTGAACGACATATTGAAACGAGCTATGTTGTCAGCGGATGTTCCTGCATTTCTGGAACCCTCAGGTACCAGTCGAGATGATGGTAAACGACCAGATGGTATGTCTCTCATACCATGGAAATACGGTAAACCTGTGATATGGGACTTCACTTGCGTTGACACGGTCTCGGCTTCCCATCCAGTCGGAAGTTCGAAGTCTTCTGAACCCGCAGCATTGTCTGGCGAAAAATTGAAAAAAATACCAAAATCTTGGTAACAACTATCTGTTCTATCCAATAGCGGTTGAAACTTTTGGTGTTTATGGCCAACGTTTATGAACAACGGATGTTCAACGTAGTAATGCTGCTTCGGTCCTTGGAACCATTCCTTGATCACATAATTTTGATGAGATCATGCATTGCCCTAATTTCAGTACGGAACTGAAATCTCTTCGAAACGAACCGAGATATGTGGATATTCATCAGTCTCCTGTCATGGTTAATTCGAAAGTAATTGATCCACCTTCTTCTTTTTCAGTGCGGTCAATGGACTTAGGTTTTGCACCCCAAATTTGAGTTGCAGTCCTTGTGGTTCTGGTTCCCTATCAGTGAAGCTTCATAAAGCAGGAGTCGAATCGATCCCTCTACGAAACACTTCATCGCTTGGAAGGATCGATCGCAGCTTGAGAAATGGTTCTTATGCAGATTATATAAAACATGTTCTCCCTTACGAATCAGTAGAGTTGTCCTGGAAACCGTGAGAAAAAAAAATGGATTGGATAATTTAGGAAGCATTTGCTATATGAATATCATTTTACAAGTGTTGTTCATGACGAAGAATTTCAAGAACGAGATTTTAATGATGAACGAGAAAGAGAATGTTTTCTACTAATTCACCAAACTCAAACACCTGTTCATGCAGCTGTAGTTTCGTAAGAATGTATCATATTTGCCACTAACCGATTTCCTGGAGTCTTTGAAGTCCAGTAGATAGTCTTTAGGACAACAAGAGGATTGTTCCGAATTCTTGGGGTTCTTGTTGAATACTCTTCGTGAGCAGAATCACTGACCGCTTTGGATTAAATGCTTCCATACAGTTTATCTCGTCTTGTGTTTGTAAATCTTTCGATGGAAAATCCTCACCTGTTTACTTCATAGTAAATGTTGAAGAGGTAGCAAAGACGAATGTGAATTTCTGGAACTTCAACTAAAGTTTCCTAATATGACTAATAACCAGTCCGTGCAAAGCTTATTGTTGAATCATCTGAAAATGGAACTTTTAACAGGTGATGATCGACTTAATTGCC
>WOGO01006528.1:0-11705 GCA_015342085.1 Leptinotarsa defecta
GGCAATAATGTCGATATATCAAGGAGGTTACGTACTTGATACAAACAAACAAACAAACATACATACAGGTGAAGCTAATAAAAGCGTGTTAAAAAAGGGGCATTACATCAAAGAAAAAGTACGCTTTCAAATTTTTCATGCAGGGTGTTCCCTATTATTTGCAGAGAAATATGTATGGGTCTGTTTGATATGAGCTAATTTTATCAAAACAAAAGTCGTATTAACTTAGGGCTGGAAATGCTTTGTTTGCAAGAAACAGATTGTTAATATTTTCTAAAAAATTGTTTTTCATTCTTTATGAAAATATCCCTTCTTTATGTTATTTTGGTTGGCTATGCTATTTTCAGTGATAACAGGTTCATTGATCCTTAACTATATACACATATATGAGTCAGTTGACGGCTCAGGTCACAGGTCTGCCAACATTACTGACCAAAAAATATTCGCCACTGACTTGCTTGTTATATTTCATTTTGAGTGAAACATCTGAAGATGAAATTCATTAATCCCTTCATTTGTTTTCATAGCTCGCTCTGTTTCATGGAAAAAACAATAAATTAAAACAATAAAAACCAGTTAAAAAACAACTACTTGTGTACAATGCATTAAACCGGCAACATCTTATGTTTCCCCGTTTGTCAAATTACATTTAACAATGTAGCAATGTATAAAATTTTTAATTAAATAATGACACTCACTAACACTAATCACGAAATAACTGGCATGCATCTTGGATATGGACTGATCGAAAGTAATGCTTCTAGAGCATAATGTATTAAATATGCTAATCGTTTAGTGCCTCATGCAACAACTTTGAGGAAAAAAATTTTATTCGTTAGAGATGTTCATGCTGCTAAAAGATCTACCACGAGTAAAACTTCATGAAGTGGGGTATCAACCATAAATTAGTACCAGGTCTTGCTTCAAATCTTCAGTGCAGCTATAAATTAGTTTGAGTGATTTTAAGAGAAGTTACTAATGGAATTCATTTTGATTTTTACTATAAAACCGCAACACGTGTTTTGCTATAGAAAAAATTATTGAAAGAGCTTGAAAATAATTTTATTTTATGACGACTTACTCCATAATTCTGATATAAGATGCTAGAAAATTGTATCTATGATTTTGAAAAGAAGCTGTTTTCAAAATGAGGAGTTTCAACAAAAATTGTTTTTTGTTGGTGTTTTTAAAAAAACGGTCATATTTTCCTCAACAAAATCGAATCCTATTTCAACTTCGGTGTGAGATAATCGAAAAGGTTTTGACAATAATTGACATAATGTAATTATTCGTTTTCCAGAAGCTATCAACGTTTAACTCTGAGAGTTAGACGTTAATTGCGTTTACTTTGAGAACGGCAAAATTCATGATTCAATATTACTTTCATTCTGAATAATTTTTCAAAGAAATGATTCAGTCAACAAACTCACCGTAACTTACGGTAACAAGTTATTTCTGTTTCTGATTCACAAATTGAAAAACCGAATGTGTTACAAAGACATTAAAATTCAAAATAACTTTCCATTAACAAAAGTGTACCGGTTGTTCACGTGTATTTTCCACAATGTTCTCTGATCGGTTTCGACTTTCTCTATATTCAATAAAAGCCAAGTAAACATGAAGTGATAAAATGTTTAGAATGAGGATAATTTAACGCGGTGTCTCCATATTATCTAATATCTTATTACACGAAATCATTGTTGACAGTGTACAAAGCAATTACAGTAATGTAACTAATTAGAAGCACGTCAAATTACTTATTCAATGGTTAATACCGAAGAAGGAGCATAACATCAATTGTTTTATGAGGGATTGAATTTCAACTCAACTGAATTTCTGAATAGAAATAGATTTATTGAATAGAATGCATAAAATCAACTTGTGGTGTGCTTGATACAACTTTTACAAAGTGGTAAAATGTAATCAATTATGTATTTGAATAATTATATTTTACTTCTTCACTTCAGATGGTATAGGAATTGATCTGAGCTCAACTTTTTTTCTTGTAATTAGAGCAATAATAATCAAAACTCTGTCAGATCTCAAGTTTGAGTCAATGGCATAATATTAGGAACAACTTTTGTTTTGCTCATATCTGTAATGACTTCATCCATTTCAAGATTGTCTTCAAAATTCTATTGGATATCTGATGTAACTTTGGCTATTCATTTGATATTTCGATCACCAATGTATTTATTCATTTTGAATTTTTTTATGGAATTCAAATCTAAAAAACAGCATTCAAACCATTCAAAGCAAAATCAGTAACTTGAAATGATGTAACATTTGACATTCAAAGTGATTAAAGAAGGTTCTTTATTCAACAAAAACCAAACGGTTTGCTATATGGTTGCTACTTAAAAAGAGATATGAAAAATGTACTATTCCACCAAAGTCCACTGTTATCAACAGTAACATTATGTAACTACTCCTATATTGTCATCAACCATTAGTGTTGGCGAAACGTTATTGAAAAAATGATTATTCAATTGAGTATAAAATGAAGAAAATGAGTCTTGCCTAATTTCTACTAAGTTTATTATTTGTTTAGACAGGTTTCGATTAATTAGATCATTACAGGTTGTGTTCTCAAAATTCCAGGGTGTGGGATACAGCATCTTTGATCCTTCTAAGGACTCCTTGACTTCATTGGTGAAAAATTTTGTGGGGTCTTTCTTCAAGAGGATAACGTCTTATATGTCCACAGTGACCTACATTTTTAATGGTACTCCGATTCTTCTATGCATTCAATACTGTTACCTTTGTCTGCCTTTGTGGAAATCAGTTGGTCATTGTTCCTCTTCTTTTTGATATTATCCACTATTTCATTAACTTCACTGGAATTTGATGATGGCACATTTTCACAAATGTATGACGAATGAGATTGCTTATTATACTGAAGTTTTTTGTGATAATTCCTTCGGTTTGTACTTTATGATAAAATAATTCTGAACTTTTACAAGTGTAAAACACCCTACAACCCTTAGGGGTAAAAAATTATGCGAACAAAGGATACAAGATATTTTACTTTTCAATGTGCAATTCAGTGCATGGGAGGCTATGGACGAAATTAGCGATCATAAAGATTGCTATCGGTTCCACCCAGATTACATATTTACTAAGAGCAAGGCATACAGAGACTATACTTCAATTTGTAGTCAAACTGATTAACGAAACCTTTATTTGCCAGGAGTTGGATTCGAACCTGTGACCGTTGATGTGCATATTCAACTACTCGGCTATCAAACATAGTACTTTATCGTACCCCACCGCGCTCCGTGGTAGAGTCAAATGAGTTGAAACATGTCATGGGTTCTATACCTCAGTACCATATTAGCTCTTGAAAACCGGTGCTTCCGTTATGCAATTAAGAGGTTTGCTGGCAGAAGAGGATGCCATAAAGAAATCTGGTACGATACTACAACTGATTTTCATGATATCGGAATTCAACCAGTCGATTGAGTTTGAGGTATATCTTTCAAATGTGGATATCCGGCTTCACCTCAGAAGAGATATTGAAAAATAAGTCTCTTGAGAAGGAATTTTCTGAGTTACCTCATTAAAGCCGAGAAAATTGTAAACATGTGCCTTTTGGAATTCTCTTAGACCTTACTCCCAACCATTGGAAACATCTTGATTGGTTGGACTTTCTAAAAAAATTTCTGTATGTGTCCTGGTATGTAGAAACGACTTTGGAAATAGTCGAATCTTCCGATTGAATTTTCCGAAAATGAGGATCTCTCTCATAACCTTCGAGAACGTCTAGTTCAATTGTTCCTTTTGGAAAATTTTTTGAATATGTCCTGGTATCTAGAAAAATTGGAATATAATTTTTTTATTGAAAGTAATACAAATTATGAAATTACAACAGCAACAAAAATCAATTGGCGCTAGTTTAATTCCAGTGGCGCATTTGCCTTTTCAGCTGCAGGAAAACCTGGAAGAAACTGAAGCACCACACCATCTGAAGATCTTGATCTGCCAATGTCCTCTCTTTCGTAGGATAAAATGTAGCATATCTCCAGAAGCTCCAATAAATTCAATATATTGCCAGAATATTTAAGGACACGACTATCGTCAAACGTAAACCAGTCCATTTTGTCTGTGACCAATGCATAATAATGACCAAATTCAACACCAGAACCACAGTGAACAATGACACTACATGAAGATTATAATAGTGGCTAGATTGAAATGTTCATCTATTTCGAACCCTCGCTAGAGTTTGGTGCTTTCGTCAGAGGTTGAGTCATGTTTGAAGATCATCAATGTTATTATTAGATTGACTGGTGCCTCAGCTATAGTTTTTGTCTTATAATAGTCAGTTAGTTTGGCACATATTCGGCAGTACAGTTTCCGGCAATACAGATTCCGATTTTTCCATGGTAGTCTTCCTCATCATGGACTCAGAGTACCTATAGTTTACGAGTATTTAATGTTATTGGCCGATACTTGATGAAAATCCATAACGTATTCAAGAAACACCTCTTTACGTGACTCAACACGTGTTTCACTATACAATAGCTTCTTCAATGCTCATAAATGTTTCCATAATTTGAAGTACCTATATTTGAAGTACCTGAGTTTTACCTAGCCAATTAATGTTGAATGTGTACCTGAGTTTGTAATGAAATAAATCACCTCAGTTTCCACATTTAAAAAAATATTCAATAACGGGGAGCTTATTTAATTCTAGAGCCACAAGTCAACTTTTATACTCCTAATCTATTTGATACTGAATTTTTGTCTTCCTTGTTTTTAATACATTTACTCAAACTATTAGCTGTTCTGTAAGCCACGTCTAAGCATTCTTTTATTTAAACGAACGATATTATTGGTGGGTTCACCAAAATATGACAATGTCCTATAGCGGAAGTTATCCTTTCTTGAATTGGGGTATAACTGTTTTTGTAATTTTTTGGAAAAAATGGAGTCAATAATATTTACCTAGTATCTGTTGTTGACAAATATTTTTTTTGATGAAACTCAACTCTCACTGGAAATTACTTCTCGACAGTGGAATACTCAATAGTCTGTGGAACCATACTATTGAATGCAGCTACTTTATGTTGATAAAGGTGTGTGGGGGAATTATGTATAACAATGTTTGTATAAGATGGTTTATGGAAAATTACAAAATTATGTTTAGGTATTAATTATTTTCATAATAGATATTTTATTGAATTATTCACTTTCCTTTCAGTGGTGAATTTTATTGATATTGTGAATGGAGTTGACTTATTCGACAAACTCACTTGATAGCCTGTACCAGTAAAACAGACTAAGATATCATCTACGTATCTATACCAGTCCAAGAAATTGTTGATTAACTGATTATTATGGATTTCATTCTCTAGGTTATGCATGAATATGTCAGCCAGCAAATAATATTGAGATAGGCAAATTCTAGGTGAAACTAAAATTTCCTGTTTCATTTGTGAATTTACATGGCTTTTGTGTAAGAGACGCTCAGCCATCTCAATTGTTTCATTTGGCGGAATACTGGAAAATAAATTTTGGACATCAAACTATATTGATTTAGCGTTATCAAGAAGAATTGCTTTTTTTGATATTATTCAATAATTCATAACTATTATTCATACTAAACTGCAAATTGAAACTAGTATAGGTTTTAAAAAATTTTGTTGAAAATATAGTTTGATCGACTTACGAAGAAAAGATATTGAAAATCACCACAGTACACAGAATTCGCAATTGGTGAAATGTTTCTAGAAACTGAAATAGAGAAAAAGAAGAAATATGTAAATGTTTTTCCAATTTGTAATTACCCTTTGGTGCCTTTCCATATCTTCTCTAATTGTTTTCAGTTTTTCTGATTTTGTTTTTTAATTCGAAAAGATATTGAAAATCACCACAGTACACAGAATTCGCAATTGGTGAAATGTTTCTAGAAACTGAAGTAGAGAAAAAGAAGAAATATGTAAATGTTTATCCAATTTGAAATTACCCATTGGTGCCTTTCCATTTCTTCTCTAATTGTTTTCAGTTTTTCTGATTTTGTTTTTTAATTCGAAGACTGTATTTTTCATGTTACTACAAAAATTTTTTTTGTCACAGCTGTTGTAGGTTTCAAATGTCCAACGAAAGTGCCAAACGGTAGCCCCGCTGCCAGATTCTGGCCGTACCCACGATTCGCCGTACCTGGAGATTGTCATCGCCTCATCACTTGTGTTAATGGATATCCTCGACTCATTAATTGCGGTGAAGGAAAAGTACTGGATGACGCAACACTGACTTGTGAAGACCCAGAATTGGTTCCTCACTGTGCCAATAGAATCAGAAAATAAAAAAATCATTTTATAGTCGAGTCTGATAAGAATGTAAAATGAAACAGTATGGTTTTTCAACATTCTTCAAGTTTTTTTATTTTCTAACAATGATGATGTGACGTTCACCTACTTGTATTCAGCATAAATATACTAATTCAGTAATATTTATATATAGACTCAGAATGAATTTACTTCAGCAACAAAAATAATACTTTCAAAACTTTTTTTTAATCAACACGTGAAGGCTTCAGCAGAAATGTTGCTTTGTAATCAAAATATATCTATATTAGTAAAATATTCTCAATAGAATATGAGGAATTAATTGAAATACTCCACAAAATATCCTTGATGGGTTCAAAATGTGTTTTTTCTATATTTTCATTTATCTTCTATCGAATTCAAATAATCATAACCATGGATACAGTAAAGATGCATAAAATATCCCTTATATGATCAATTCTAGCCCTTCTTCATGTAGAATATTTTGTCGAAAACTCTCGACCTACGGCATTCTTGATAAAAATTAATGAAGAGATTTAATAAATTTCACTATTTCATTTACAGAGGTGCTGCGAACAACAAGTGACGTAGCTTGACAATGTAAGGAAAAACTTCAATTTTCAAGATTGTTTATATTATGAAATGAATTGATATTAGATGAATTTTTTTAGATTATGGTTCATGAATTAAAGATCTCAAGGAAATATCCGCGACAGATTAGGATACTTGCACCATGTATCAACATTTGTACAAAGTTGGGTAAATCTCATTTTGTAAGTCAAGCAAAACAGAAGCGAATCGAGTAATAAACTAGGGTTTCTATGCATCTTTGTTACGGTCCCACTTTTAGGATTTAATCTAACAGCTTTCACTGTGACCGACTTTAAACGTAATCATTACCAATTTTGATCAATCTATCTCAAGAATATTCTTCAGTGTGTTTGAAGAAAAAATTATATTTTTTCTTTGGAGAAATAGAACTCTTATAGTTGATGGCTTCCCTTACGGGTCGTTCGCCCACATTCGCCAAACTAAACATTTCTTTTTCTCCAAATAAAATTATATACTATTGTTAACTTCTCGAGCTGAGGAGAGTCAATTTCACACAAATACTTCTCAATCGTTAGTCACAAATATATAACAGATTTCTTCAACACAAAAGTTCATAAATGAATACTCAGGAATCAATATACAAACTTACATTATGAAAAACCTTCTCTTATCATACTAGAATTAACTTTTCGTAACTTATAATCTTTTATAAATTTACAGAGAGCTGCACTTGACTATTCTTTTACTTCCTTCACCTTGCACATCAAATTTGGATTTTGTTTTCAACGAAAGTAAAAACAGAAATCTATTATATCTACTTCATAAATTTCAATAAGGAATGAAAAATGTACAGACAGACAATTTATCAGACTTGACTGACAATCCACTCCAAACAGATCTGATTTAATTCAATAACATATAGAAATGTTCTTTTTAAAGTCACATCATCAGGGTATTTTTCCACAATTAGAATTTTTGTACACACTGCATATAGATATATTTCTTTTAATTCTATTAGTCTTTCGAAAGTAAACGAAACTTTTTGAATTTCATAAATATTTCTCATTCGACTGGGTGAAATTACATGACAGAAATAATACAATAATTATAATTCAGAAGTAATTTGTTTTTTATTGAAATTCGTGGACATGACTAATCTCAAAACTAATACGTCATTAAGTGATAGTATACAAATTTATTCATGTAAAAGAAATATTAATGCTTGAGAAAACAACAGTTATTTCCATTTCAAGTTCCATTCTGAAAAATAATCAATCGTATTTTGAATTTTATTGAACAATATGGAGTTTCGGATGATAAAGAAGTAAACTGCCAGTGGCAGAGAGTCAATGGAAAATTAAATATTCAAACTAAGTTATGAGTGAAAGACTGTTTTTTATTTAAATAATTACCCGCTGGAATAATGAAACAGTAATATATTGAGTATGTATTGATTGCTGGTTTCCAACTAAGAATACAATTCAGCTTTCACGTAGACTATATAAGTATAGAAGTTAGTGTAAAAAATGTGCCAAACATTGTCTCGTCATCACTACACACATAAGATTGTATACATATGTTAAGGTAGATGTAGATTTTAAATTAGAAAATAGAAAACCATTTCAATAAATTTCTCTATTAAAAAAAATCCTTATGATATCAATTCAGGTAGTTTTCTTCAATCTAGCACGATACCTGAAAAACATTTTAAATTAGGAGTACTGATATAATCCTGGTGTCGGGGTACTTTCCATAAATCCACTATATCTGAGCTATTTTAAAATCAATATCTATAGTAATGAAAGAGGCACTAATTTACTATATATATCATAGATGATTAGAAAGAAGTAGGTGAAGAATCTTATGTAATTATTATAATCATATACTTAGTTGGAATACTTTATACTATGTGGAAATATTATTGAGCATTATTCCATTCGTAGATCAAAATAAATAAATAGGGATGTGTCACTGGTAATTGTTTATTTGTATATTCTAAAATTACAATATTCATGTTCTGAAAGTAGAGAATTGACATATAATGAGACCAACAACAAGTTTTTGATGTTACGAAAGGAAAGCCGTAAGATCAAAAAAATATTGATTGTCAATTATCTATTTTCCAGTGCTGAAAATATCAAAAGTTACAACTTTGTAAAACCTAACTTGATAGTTTCACGTATGAAAAAGATTTATTTCATTTCATTTTGTAATCAATAATCACAAATATGAATTACAAACAAAATAATTTTTGTTCAAAGTAAAAATCAAATACCTGAATTAATAATTATATATGCTTGTTATCATATTTATATTTAAAAGAATGGAAAATTATTCGCGAAACAGTCCTGCTCATTTCATAGCTACAATTTGTTATCTGATCAAAAAAATTGATGACGGTGGTAAACTAAAAATAGCCATAATTTATTTTTCAGATTTCCTTATATTATGAAAAACCAGATATTGTTTTTAATAACTTTTAAATTTTCAGATTTTATTCGAGTTATGTATAGAAAAATAAATATTTTAATGAAATTGTTTATCATTTCTGAAATATGCATTCCTAATTGAACTTATTATCTGAACGCCAATAGTTCAAAACTGAAAAAACTGAAACCCAGCATATTGTTTTTGATTACATATTGGTGTCGTCCATAGTTATTTAAGAAATTCGGCCACTTTGAGAACTTTCCACGCTCAAGGAATCCAGCTCACAATATCATAAATGGAAGTATCCTGTTTAATTTCCTGTCAAGAGCAAAGTTTCTTCTGTAGGAAGATGTCTTTATTCGTTTCAAACGGGCGCAAGGCTCTCAATCTGCCATACTTCCAAGCGTTGACTGTGGGATCCCAGTGCTTCTTGAAGCATTATTTTCCTTTCCCAGAATTTTTAGAGAATTATAATACATTTCATAACTTTATTTTTGGGAATGCTTAATAAGGACACTCTATCGCTTGTATGACGAGATTGTATATTGCAATATACAGACCTGGTCATGGCAGAACTACAAAATATTTGCACTGAACAGTTTTCATTTCCTTTACCATTTTCCAATTATTTCTTTCAGTCCAAAATATTGAAAATCTCAAATATTAGATACTTTTGATCGAAAACTGAAATTTACTCACGGAATGAAACAAAACACTTAATTAACATTGCTAGACACCTAAGTTATCAAAAATACAAACCAAATTTTAAAAGTAGGCTGGTATCATAAACCAATTTTTTCTGAGAGATTTTTAAATCATTAACTTTCACAGCAAAATCAATGTTATAAGAAACTAGCGAGCCGTCTCGACTCTGCACGAATGTAATGCTGATACTAAATATAAATTCACCCATTGAAAATTCAATGGCATTGAAAAACAGTAATGAAAAGATAATTTCGTTATATGGACGCGCCTTTTTCCTTCGCGGCTGGTGCCCCAGTTGGAATATTCAAACCTTCCTTATTGCATATCTACTATATGAAACGACACTTCATACAAAATTTCAGCCTCCAAAAATATAGCGGTAAGGAGAAACAATAATGAAAAGTTAATTTTCTTATGTAAACGCTCCCCTTTCATTCCCAGGGGGTGCTCCAGTTGGAATATTCAAAAATACTCTGTTAGTGCGCATCTGAAACCTAAGAAGATACCAGTACGGAGAAGCAGGGATTAGTAAGTGGGTGACTTTGGCATTTATAAATATAGATTTTAAATCTCAAGTGACCTTCCAGAATGAAAATACAGTAGGAAAGTATTTTTTATCGAAACATAAACCTATAAGACCGCAAGATAGTGCACAAATTGAACTGTAAAAGTTATCCCAAATGTTTTGTTGGTCAAACCGAATGATGTTGTAACCCAGAAACATTTTTCACTTCGAACATCCAACTATTCCAGATGTTCAGCCAAATCTATGCAAAAAACTTTTGAGCGAAACGATACATATTCTCAAACACGATAGTCTTAACACTGGAAGAGATGTCGAAGGCCTCAATACGGCATATTTCACTTTGATCAGTAAAATACCCAAGTATCTCTTCTTTTTTCTTTCTCATTTTTATCTTTCATTGTCACTTTATCTGTATTGTAGATAAAGCCATTTGTTTGTTTCACGTCTTTGTGAGTGTTGTTGTTTCGAAAATATTATCATTTTAGTGTTTTTATTCACCTTGTACTGTTCGTTAGTGTGTTTATTTATTTATTCATTTATTTGGGTCAAATGTAGTTACTGAAGTTTGACCCCTTCCTGTTGACAGATTGATCTGATATTTGATACACACATTCAGTTTTGATGACAATACAATTGGATGAATTCTGTCTCAATGTAAATCAAAGATGCCTCAGCTCCAAAATGGCGGATTACATATTTTTTCACAACTACCTCAATATGGGTAGCGAAAGGGGTTGACTTGTACTATAGTAGTACAGTATGTAAGGATGCAAATCCAATTTAATCTACCCAATACATACACTCCATACTCATCAACTCCGAATCGGGATACAAGCACCCAATCGAAGTCGTCAAGATTTTGTATCGTGTTGAGGACTGTGTGGCGTTAGGGTGGCTAAAAATGATAGGGCGTTAACCATACACCACCCAAGTAAAGGTAAAAGGTCGAAAATTATGTGGCATTAAAGTGGATAAAAATTAGAAAATAAAAACTTGAAAATGAAACAAGTAAAAAAATGTTTATGTTACTCAAACAGTTTTATTGAAAAATGTACTGGAAAAAATAATTATGTAGATAATGTACTGTTCGGAAAGTCATAGGTAGTATAGTCTAGTTCACATGTACTTTTTTTTGTAACATTTTTCAGCCCTGTCCAAAAATTACGACCAAGGTGTCATTCGATTCGTATTTTTGCCTAGAA
>WOGO01006529.1:0-11704 GCA_015342085.1 Leptinotarsa defecta
ACCCGTGAAAAAAGTACTTTTTTCACGGGGAAAAAATTCATTTGAAAAAAGTGACATTTTGTTAGCTGTCATCAGAGATAAAATGTCAAACTTTTTACCCGTCACAGAAAAAAAATATAATTTAAAGGTACTTCCGTGTCACGAAAAAATCGATTTTTCAATTTAATCTTCAAATATTTTTGCCATAGGCTTGTGATTATTAGTATAACTTAATATACGCTAAGGTTCGTTCATTCGGGTTTGAAGATTGTCATAGTTTGGAACTGAATCCTAACGTTTCACCAGCATTCATTTAGTCTTGAAAATTCTCCAAAACAACGCCATTTCACAGGTAATTTAATGGTAGTGACAGTACTGCGAAATCATACTTGAAATTTTTCCATTGCTGATTTCATAATACAGTGTTATTGAAAGATATACGAAGATGTGTAGATCATACACAAACTGGAAGAGGAAACCTTTCCGAAACAGCTATTTTCATATAATTATTGAATTACACAAAATACTTCCGAAACAAATACTTTTATATGAACGCTGAATTATACGAAAAACATTTTTTCTCCATTCCGTTTGTATTCCAAACATTCGTAATGGAATCAAATCCGATGTCATTCACAGGATTCCTACCACTTCTTGTCATCAATTATATTGTGTAAGAATCCTGTGAATGACATCTGATTCGATTCCATTACGAATGTTTGGAATGCAAACGGAATAAAGGAAAGTGTTTTTCGTATAATTCAGTGTTCATATAAGTATTTGTTTCGAAAGTATTTCCAGTAATTCAATGTTTATATGAAAATAGCTGTTTCGAGCTTCTTCTTCCAGTTTGTGTCTGAAATTTACTTCTTTGCAAGATCTATACATCTTTGAAGAGAGTTAATTTTTTGAAATTGGTTGCTGTCTTCCTTCCTTTGGAAAATTCCCATATTTTTTTGTATCAAGATGGAGCAGTAGAAAAGCCGAAACCTTTCTTTAACAAAAAATGAATTTCTCCTAAAAATAAACCCTTTCAACTTAAACAAGATTCCTATGGCTGGGATTCAATCAAATAAGTGAATGGGTGTTATTTACGTACTCTCATCTATGACACGAGTAGATTCGACTCATGCCATGACAAAAAAAAATTGTGAACGAGTTGAATGTTTTTTTATGATGACATCAGTATTTGATACTGAAGAACCGATAAGGCGAAACATCGGATGTCTAGCAGTGAGGATGATGGTGTTCCATGTACGCGGGAAGTCCAAGCAGCGCTCTTTAATTTACAGGACCACATTACACCGGAGATACTCATCAGAATCGGAAGACACTTGAAAAGAAGATACCAACGGAAACGCGCTCCTGCGGCAAGAGCTAGCGTGCAATTTGAGACCGATAATAGACAACTTGTCTGGAAGAACTTAAAACACCGAAGGTCAATGTGCATGGAGAATGCAGAAAATTCCTAGGAAGGGACACCATGCCCGCCTATACAGGTCAAGCAAGGAATCGTCTACTCGGACCAAGAGAAAGGGAAAGCATTTGCTGACAACTTCGAAAGGCAGTGTAGGTACGAAAGATATGACGGCAACAAAGGAACAATGCGCAACCCCTGACACCGACATCACCCGAGGAAGTGAAAGGCATCGTGAGTTGTCCAGCCACTCGACAACCAGGCCCGGACCAGATTCCAAACCGGGCACTGAAAACCCTACTAAGGAAGGGTATAGCGGTAACGCTATACTCAGTCTACAGCATTTCCCTCACCCGAAGCCAAAGTAGAAACACATATTTCCAGATAACCATAGGTCAATAAGCCTAACCCCTTCCATGAGCACAAAGTGGCAGAGTCATCTTGAAAAGACTAGAAGACCAAACCAGCGAACTTGTAGTTTTACCAGATGAACAGTTCGGTTTCAGATCCGAACACTCGACAAAGTCCTGAAGGTAGTAGACTATGCGACAGAAGGTTTCAACCTGGGCAAAGGATACCACACCGGAGCGATATTATTAGACATCTCCAAGGCGTATGACAGTTTGGCATGACGGACTATTAGTCAAAATGAGCAATTTTGACTACTCAAAACAAACAGTAACATTGATTGAATATTGTCTAGCTTACAAGCGATGGCGCTGCAGAGTAGTACAAGAAATCTACACCATGCGATTACTGGAAGCAAGGGTTCCACAAGGTGCACTTCTTTCATCACATCCTCGGTATACACAGCAGACGTGCCTAAGCCTGAGAACAACTTTAACAAGTTGGCGCTCTACACGGAGGACACAGCTTTACTGGCGAGATCAACTAGCTATGCGCAAGTTATCAGATACTTGCAACAGCAGGCGAATAAATTAGAGGAATGGGCCAACTTTTGGAATTTCACTATAAAACCTAACAAGAGTCAGGCAATGCTTTCACCCGGAGGGTGGTATACCCATAAAGAAACGTCACCTTCAACGGACAAGAGATTCCGTGGACCAACGAAGCGAAATAGCTAGGAGTCACTCTCGACAGAAAGGCCCACGTACGGCAGAGATTAGGACTGACAAGAGCCGCCCGACAAAACCAACATCAGATTATAAGTCGCAAAAGCAAATGGGACAAATGGGCAAATGGGAAGCAAATGTGATACATATCAAATGGATGCCCAGGTCTGGGACCTGGACCTGAACATCCACTATGTAGACGCGTATATATGAGAGAACACGCAGAAAACGTTTTCGGTCACAATAGTCCAGCGCTGCGCGATCTACACGAAGCACTCAACAGGGAAGACCCAAGATTCCGAGAGAGAGACAAACACAAGCGGCCAGTCAAGCAGAATCAGGCGAGAGTCGCTATCAGGCGACAGACCCAGATTTCTAACTCACTTCTTTTTCAGATTCGCTGGAAAACACTCGTCTCCGGTTAGTTTTTGGGGGCTCCATGCATTAAAATACTTTCATGTGAAGTTATGATTCGACAAAACGATAGATTAGAAAGTAAAAGCACCTAAGGGCTGGCTTTCGACTGCAGTAGGTCAGATGTTAATCTTACTGATGTGCCCATCAGTAGGTTGAGGTCCACTCGTAAGAGTGGCGGTGGATGGACGGGATGGGATGTTCTGCACACAGTAACCGTGTGGGGAAGATTTCATCTCAGAGAAATTAACCCGAGAGGGGTGGACCAACAGTCGACGCTTGGGAGTAGGCAGTATGAGACTCTTGCAGAGAAGCCACGAGACTTGGAGTAGGCAGACTGAGACCCCGGCGTCTAGTCACAAAACACTTACAACGTATCACTATCTGAGGGGTAGACAGCTAGGAGGTTTGTGAATAATACCTAGAATTGAGTTTGTAAAGTAATAGACTCGAAAAAAATGAAATTATTGTCGATATTGGGGAGGTAGAAACGACTGCAAAATATTAACAGCAAAACTCACTTGATGATAATATATAACCATATTGAGTTGAGCATGAGAGCACGTCTACCTAACTAGGGGCTTATGTGGGAAAATGTATATGTTGGATAAATATATCTTTCACATTCATCGTAATGTTTCCATTATATGACATAACCAAAAGTCAATTCAAATTGAGCCCTGATATGTATTCAGCAAATTTATTTCATTGTGGTATGACTGTCAATGCGTATTTCGATATTTGTGTAAACTCTTAGGTATTCAGTTCCATGATTTTTCTGAAGATGAATGATTAGTCTGAATGATTCATAAACATCCATCATCCATCCACTTTTTAATGATAATGTATTCGTCTATCATAATCAAAATATCATTTTCATGAATATCGTTGATAATATATATCAGAAATACTAAATAATTCATATATTTAACCCCAAACGCGTATAATTATCTCCAGAATCGAACGAATATCTTTCTTCATGAATATTTCATATTTACAACTGGGAACCTCTGACGTGAAATGTATACAGATGGTTTCGGTACCTAAGTGACCTTGTTCAGGAGATGATTAGACTGATGACGCTAACTTGGTTGGTGAAACGCGAGTGTTTTCATATTGTTAGATTGTTATTGAAATTCATGGTAAACACAATCGTAATCGATCTGAAGTGAAAAACTTCGATATCAAACAGATAAAAAGGAAGAAAGAAAAAGCGGAAAAAATACATTATTTCGTTGTAGTTTCATTTTTCCATCCATCAAGTTAATTTTATATATCAATGTATAGGTTAGGTTACGTCGAAAGTGAGTGGGTGTATTCGACCATCCACCGTAACACGCAAGGCTTTATTGTGGCTCACACCTATTCATATTCGACCAAATCAACCCAACTTCTTAACGAAGCCTAATAGTTTATATGCTGAGTGTTCTTTCAGGTCATATGGTAAGAGTGCGGCTCTGCCAAATTCTGAAAACCAGAATCGGTCCTCAGAGTAGCAGGCACAAAGTATGGGCTCTGCTCTTTGATAGTTTTCCAAACATAGGCGACACACAATGTCTTCCGATAGTCCAAGTCTCTACGTATGATGATTCAGACGACATTGACCTATGAGAACAGCTGGTTAACAGTAAAACTAACTTGTATAACAGATCAGAAATTGAAAAACATGCGAGATATATCATCAGGGTCTACAAATCCTGGGCTCATCTCCGACGCTGAAATCTCCTGAACGAAATTTAACAAACCAACGAAAAACAATACGTTCATTAACATTATTTTTACCAAATAACCCTATTGATGCACAGTATTATTCGATTCTCCAACAAATCCAAATATCCAGTTTTTGAGCTCGTTGGATATAAAATTGACTATATGAGAATTCGTATCACTCCAATATCGACATTCATCTGAAAAACAAATTTTATACAAGAAATTCTGATGCCAATTGATCCGTTCAGTGAGACTTTCACAACACTCGATACGTCTATCAAAATCACCTTCGATCAATTCATGAACTAGTCTGATCTTATATAAATGAAATTTTTACTTATGAAGGATCCTGAAAACATTTCTACGACTGATTCCTGATTCTCAAGATTGGGACTTTTCCATTAGTCCAACGTGCCCTAAAACTGCAGCTTCATCGTTGACAACTTCTGAACGGTTAGGCTTTTTATTGTTAACAGATCCAGTTTCTATAAATTTGTTCAATATTTCCTAAACGTATCATCGTTGACAACTTCTGAATGGTTATGCTTTTTATTGTTAACAGATCCAGTTTCTATAAATTTGTTCAATAATTCCTAAACGTATTTGTGTCGTACATTTCTTCCTGGATGATTATGATTGAACATACGACAGCAGCTTTAGCACTATTTCCATTCTGGTAGTACAGACTCAGTATTTCAATCCGTTATCGAAGCTTATAAACCATTGCTTCTCAAGAATTCACAAAAACAGAACCACCAATTGTAACTCCACCTGACAGGTAATCGTTATTGTAGAATGAGACAAATACAAAATGAAGAGAAGATGGAATTCAAACTCCTTTAGGCAAAATAAGACTTTTTTGAAGTATATTACACAAAAACACCTATGAAACCTAGGTAACAGATTGTACAGAAGTTCATTCAGGGTGGCTCGTTTTTAACTCAGATAATTTTCAGTTATGAGTCAACTATGAGCTTCAGATCATAGTGTATTCTACATTCTTGAAATCTTTTTATCATGGAATATCTGATTATGAAAAACAATTGATTCTTTTGAAAAAATGGTGTCATGCTCTGTGGGTGCGATAGGAAAAGTTAGATCAACTGTGAATATGTCAAAATAGATAATGCGAACAACATAGGGTGATCTATTTAAAAAAAAAAATTTGACATGCTCTGGGGTGCGATACGGGAAGTAACATCAAATGTGAATATATCAAATTGTATCCCCCTTCATACTATGGTAGACGTGTTTTTTATTTTCCTTGCAAATCATTGTACCAAAAGTTATTCAGGGTGGTTCGTTTTGAACGAAATGCACTGTATATTTATTGAAATATGGGGCTATAAAAATACACGACATTAAAATGGACAAAACTTTTGAAATGAGCTAATATTTGTGAATGACCATTTTACATTTTTCACCATCTATACAGTCATCAAACATTCTCCTGCTATGTATATCTACTGTGAACATGAAGTTTTGGAACCTGCTTCGATATCATGTCGGTCGATAGATGGTGAAGTTAATTAATATTTGGTGGCGGAATTATAAATTACGCTGTAAGTGGCATATTGTCTTAGATTGAATTTCATGCCAGATTTTGATAAAATCATAACTAGGTAACAACTAATTGGCTTTTCAGAGACTTCTGTCGAGAACAGCGAGATGAACAGCGGAAAATGAGATAGAGTTCGAAATTGGTTAGTTCGGAGAGTTAATAATGCTAATTTTACAATTGCAGTACGTGCACGGTATTTTGATCTGTACTTTGGAGCTGAGTTGGAACGAAATACATGAAGTTTCCAACAAAAGAGTAACTCTTGATGAAAAGCAGATATATACGTGGAATATAAATATTTTAGATGTTACAGCTTCAGTACCTTACATCCAGGAAAAAAAATCGTAGCCGAAAATTAGAGAATTACTAGAACTTGTCTGTACTGAGGGTTTTTTGAGGTGATCATTCAAAAATGATTTCAACATGGTCTTGCTGTTGGATATACAAAAAATATATGTGAGTCTCACCTCTTTGACATATTTTTCAAAAATGTCTGTTGGATATAATGCAATATCCAGCGTGGTATTAGCCGGGGAGGAAGTTGTTTTCTGACAGACATTCACCATAATCTACGGTATAGGTAGATGTGAGAGAATGTGAGAGATGAATATATCGAGATTTTATTTCGAAACATCTATTTTCTAGTGATTATTGTTTTGTCGATTGCTTGTTGTTTCGGTTACGTCTATGTTCGACTATGATTCACTATTAATAATAATAATAATACTTTATTTCACATTTTTTTGAACATCTGGACTTATTTTCTAATTACAATTTTTGACACAGAAATAAAGAAAGGAAGAAAGCCCTACAGAAATCATTTCTCTACTCTCGATTTGAAAAAATCAATTTATGATAACAAAACATTTTAAATGAACAATGGATAATATTTTTGATATTTTTCTTATTATTTTTTTAATGGATGATATTTGTTAGAGATATTTGAAGTTCCTAATTTTTTGTTAAAAAAGGTATGATGCAGAATGAGAAAACATTATTGAAGCACAGTTGGTAAATAACTATATGACTACTGAATTATTTTATTATATCTGTTGTATACACATATATACACACATACACCAATCCAAACACATGTACCTACCCCACACACATATATACACATATATACATATATATGAAACTTACGTTTTGTCTAATAAATAATTTATGATACTTTCACTATTTTGTGAACTTCTTAACTAGGATTTAATGAGTTTTTTGAATTGATGAATATTATGACTTATTTTCATATTTTTAGGTAGACAACATTATGAGTGTGAGGCAATATAATTGAAGGACATTTGACCCAGTCTTTTCTGCGCTCGATATGTTTTGGTGCTCTTTTCTGTAACGTGTTTCATATTTATATGTGAAATATTTTTCAAATTACTTTTTAGTTTACGCTGGAGAATCAGTACCTTTTATATATAAATATTTCTCACGAAAAATATTCCAGATTTTTCATACAACAAATGACTTGGGAAAGTTCGGTTTCTATTGATTATTAGTTTTAGATTTTTTTTGTTGTCTCGAGTGTTTTCAAATAATTTTTGAATAAGCCACCCTACCCTGTGATGGCATATTGAATTAGTGATTCCACTAATGCAAAGTATAACATTTTAAGATGACGTAAATTCAATATATTTTTTAGTTGCTTGAATTTGTAGATCATCGATCACAGTTTTTTCACAAGGTTTTGTATATGTTTATCCCACTTGAGGAATCTATCGATTTCGATACCTAAATAACGCACATGTTCTGTTTCTTCTATTTTCAGAATGTAGCCATTTGAGTTCACATTGAGGCAATGGAAAATTGGTTTATTTTCAATGTTACATCTAAAATATGAATATTTTGTTTTTACAAAATTTATGGTGAGGCTCATATTATCAAACAATTTCTTTAAATTTCTAAGATCGTCTTCTGCTATATTTTTGACCTTTTCTCATGAGTTTCGAGTATACTGAATAATTGTGTCATACGCAAATGACGTTATGTAACCTTGTGATTCGTTTTCTGAAAATTTATACATGTATATTGTGAAAAGTATAGGTCCGAGCACAGTCCCCTGTGGTACACCACATTCAGTTACTCTTGGCTCACTTAAAATTTCTTCAAATTTAACATGCTGAATTCTGCTAAATAAGATTTCAGTAATTCCAATGTTATTCCTCTGAAGCCATAGCTCTCTAATACATCGAAAAGTTTTTTATGCTCTACGGTGTCGAATGTTTTTACTAGATCGAGAAAAATGCAAATTGTAGGCACACCATTGTCTGTATCCCTATATAACCGATTTGTTAAGTCGAAAATGGTATGCTTTGCAGATATTTCCTCCCTAAATCCAAATTGTTCATGAAATATAATTTCATTGTTTTCAAGAAATGATGTCATCGTAAATTTAATAATTTTTCAACAAATTTAACTAAGGTGCTAATAAAGCTAATAAAAAAAATAACTTCAATTTGACAAAAACTTGGAGACTATTTTCTAAGGTAATTCCTTTTTTGAAATCGTCAATATCAGCAGTTTGTTATTTATGAATAATGGATTTAGGATGACCCTTTTTTGAAAGTTTTCCACATGTTTTATATAATGAGGGAGGTTTTTCTCCTAATAATTTATCCCATCCTTCTGGATAACTTCACTTTTCGAGTTCTTTTCTGAATTGATGGCGGTAGCGAATCATATTTTCATCCACTGAATGTACAAATGTATCTCTCAATTCACAAAATTCCGTTGACATGTTTCTAAGCATCACAATAGGCTCATCACCCTCAATGAAAATTTCACTCTCTCATCGTTTTTAAATTAATTTCATCCATGTCGCCAAAAAACAATATATATCATAATTTCATTTTCGTAGGGAACACTGTGAAAACCACAAAATTTCTAAAATTTTTGTTGAATTTCATATTTGAATATTAGCTTACCATGATATAACTTCAGTTTATGCTTCCTCTTTATAGGTATATATTTTCATAAAATGGAAATTGAAGACAAATCCCAATGTATGAATATTTTTTTTCATTTGGTTTTTCAATGAGTTTCATACCATTGGTGTGAAAATGAATCTGTTGGTTGTTGTTGAGTAATTATATATATATATATATATGAATTACGACTCAGTAGTTTTCCATATTTCTATATGAAGACTGAGAAGTGAAATTCCAAAACGTCTTTCAAAAAAAATTGTCTGCCCCCATACAATTCATGTACGAGTGCTCCAGAACCAGAACAAATGTTATTACTTACTTGTAAGCAATTCAAATTTTTATTAGAGTGTTCTCAATTTTTCAATTATAAGAATACTAGCAAACCGCCTTGTCTCCGCACGGGTGCAATGCTGATTTCAGAAATTCAAGGGCATGGAGAAACAGTGATGAATAGATAATTTTGTTTTATGGACCTGCCATTCTCCCACGCGGCTGACGCCTCAGATGTATTACTGAAAGTTATTTTTTTGTTGCACATTTACAACATAAAACGAAGCTACATATGAAATTTCAGTCCCCGAAAATTTATCGGAACGGGAAAACAGTGATGAAGAGGTTATTTTTTATGAACGAGCTCTCTTCTCCGCAGCTGGCACCCCAGTAAGAATATTTGAAAATCCTTCCTTGTTGCACATCTACAACATAATACGAACCTATATTCAGAATTTCAGCCTCGGAAACTTCAGTGGTGCAGAGAAATGATGATGATATGTAACCGCGACCCTTTTATCCCCACGGGGGCACCCCATTTGTAGTATTTGAAAAACATTTTTCAGTGGGCATTCAAGACCTCAGAAGCACCTAAATACCAAATTTCAGCTTCCTAGGACTCACCAGTACGGAGAAACAGAGATGAACGCATGTTAAGAGACTTTCGCATTTATAATAGAAGAAGTTATCATTGACACAACTTAATTGTTCATGGGGTAAAAGGATTCTTATACGAATCGTTAATGAATTAAAATATTTGTTGAGAAAACATACAATTCAAGAATTCATTTTTCAGGAAGAAACACTTGTTTGTGTGAGAAAATATCAACTTTTTTCTGGTTAATTCCTAAAAAATTTTGTCGACAGTTTATTCACATCTGGAATAATATCAAACAGATAGTGCAGTAAGATATTGCGTGACTCAGTGGTTCGTTCTTCTCTCCATAACCCAAGAAAGTCAAGTCCTAATTGAGAATTTGGACAATTATATTTGATTTTTGCTCAGGGCAGTCATCAAATTGTTCAGCCTTCTTCCAGTGGCAAATTATTGAATAATTTCAGTTTCCATGCATAATTCATCACTATCTTTTGTCTATTTTATCTACTGATAATTCATTTTCTTTGTGAATTCATCGGGAAGTCTGGCATTAGCAAATATCATTGTCAACCACATTCAAATAAAGCATGAGCGAATTCGTTCCTAAAACTCACCTTCTAACCCCGAGAATGCTTCTGGGTCTATAGTGTCA
Organism: Leptinotarsa defecta; assembly: GCA_015342085.1. Taxonomy (NCBI): domain Eukaryota; kingdom Metazoa; phylum Arthropoda; class Insecta; order Coleoptera; family Chrysomelidae; genus Leptinotarsa; species Leptinotarsa defecta. The sequence continues at coordinate 10,611 of WOGO01006529.1, forward strand.
ATATTGTTTCCATCCAATTCTAAAGAATTCAACATCGTCAGATGGGAGAAAACTTTCGACGGAACTTGCCGCAGTTTATTGTGAGCCAGTCCCAGGGAATCGAGGTTTTTCAGACCTGCAAATAAATTATAAAGCGTGAAATTTCAACAGCAACTTTCATTTCTTAGAGGCCGTGAATAATTTATACTGAATACTAGAGCGTTTTGCAGAGTTACTCTCATAAATTCAATTTCTTGCCTCCATGTCAATGAATATTCTAAACTACAGTTAAATTACGCAAAACTGCTGTTAATGATGTAGACATTTTTTGAAACGATTGATGAGTTTTTTCTCAAATTACACCGGAAACGATTTGGTCTTTACAAACTTAATTTTCAAAATTTCAATGCTTCGCTAGCACAGTAGCTCACGTAGTGAGTAATATATTAAAAACTATTTGAATTGAAGGTGTTATATTTTAAGGAGTGATTAATTTTTGGGAAAGAAAGTTTTTGGCTTTCTACTACTTAATCTTGGTACAAAAAAAAAGAAAAAAAATGACGAGGAAATTTTCCAAAAAAAGGAAGATTTCCTCATCTTTTTTTTTGTATCAAGATTGAGTAGTAGAAAGCCAAAAATTTTCTTTCCCAAAAATTAAAAACTTATTCTTTACTATTACATTTATATACCCCACGTAATCACCAGTTAGAACTGCCTACTCAGGTATACAATGAGCATCATATGTAACAGATAAATTCATTTTCTACCTTATTAGCCATTGTCAAGAAAACACGTCTAATAATGTATTTGAAAAGACACTTTGTGACATAAAATAAATCCTTCCTCCTTCAATTTTCTGTACAGTCATATCCTTATTTTTTTAATTTCGTGCATGCGTAAAAAAAAACAATTGAATAAATTGTGTTATCTAAATCTTTTATTCAAGCGGTAGCAATTAATGTGCAACTAATGAAAGTCTTCAGATCAAGTGTTCAAACACTTGATCTGATCAGTCATTTGTTTCTTGACAATAATAAAAGCGTTGCTGAAAGTTACCAACAACATCTTGAATAGTTTCGGGAGTGATACGTTCTATTTCTTGTCTAATTCTGATT